>PVLC010021174.1:0-28310 GCA_004027655.1 Graphiurus murinus
GGCATTCTACCTCTGAGCTATACCCCCAGCCCTATTTTTTATTCTTTATTTTGAAACAGGGTCTCACTAAGTTGTGGAGTGCCTCACTAGGTAGCTGAGGCTGGCCGCGAACCCGGATCCTCCGGTCTCAGCCTCCCGAATGCTGGGATTACAAGCGTGCGCCACCACGCCCGGCTCCTATTTTTTATTCTTTATTTTGAAACCGGGTCTCACTAAGTTGCGGAGTGCCTCACTAGGTAGCTGAGGTTGGCCGCGAACCCGGATCCTCTGGTCTCAGCCTCCCGAATGCTGGGATTACAAGCGTGCACCACCACGCCCGGCTATTCTTTATTTTGAAACAGGGCCTCACTAGGTAGCTGAGGCTGGCCGCGAACCAGGATCATCCTGTCTCAGCCTCCCAAATGCTGGGATTACAAGCGTGAGACACCACACCTGGCTCAGTTGCCCTTTTTTTGGGGGGGGGGGCACATGGGGGATTGAACCCAGGGGCATTCTACCTCTGAACTGCACCCCTAGCCCTATTTTTTTTTTTTTTTGTGGTACTGGGGATTGAACTCAGAGACATTCTATCTCTGAGCCATACCCCCAGCCCTATTTTTTATTCTTTACTTTGAAACAGGGTCTCACTAAATTGCAGAGAACCTTAGTAGCTGAGGCTGACCTCAAACTCAGATCCTCAGCCTCCCAAATACTGGGATTACAAGTGTGCACCACCATGGCCAGCTTCCAGCTCTTATTTTGAACAGGGTCTCACTAAATTGCTGAGGCTGGCCTCAAACTTGTGATCCTCCTGTCTCAGCCTAAGTACTGTACTGAGATTATAGGGCATAAAAAACAGCACCTGACCATTAGTTACTTTTCTCCTGGTGCCTTTTCTTCTGGTGGTACTGAGGATTGAACTCAGTGGCATTCTACCTCCAAGTGACACCACTAGACCTATTTTTTATTATTTATTTTGAAACAGGTCTTACTAAGTTGCGAAGGGCCTAAGTAGCTAAGGCTGGCTGCGAACTCAGATCCTCCAGTCTCAGCCTCCCTAGTACTGGGATTACAAGCCTGCACCACCACGCCCGGCTCTCCTGGTGGCTTCTAAGGACAAAAACGGATGGAGACAGAGAGATATGAGGACATAACACGGTGGCTGGCTGAACAGGTCCTGTAGGCACAGGGGCACAGCTGAACTCACCTGCATCGAGGCCACTGTTCACCAGGCATGGTGGCGCATGCTTGTAATCCCAGCATTTGGGAGGCTGAGACCAGAGGATCCAGGTTCGCGGCCAGCCTCAGCTACTTAGTGAGGCACTCCGCAACTTAGTGAGACTCGGTTTCAAAATAAAGAATAAAAAATGGGGCTGGGGGTGTAGCTCGGAGGTAGAATGCCCCTGAGTTCCATCCCCAGTACCGCAAAAAAAAAAATAAATAAAACAATAAAGTAGGGCTGGGAGTATAGCTCAGAGGTAGAATGCCCTTGGACTCAATCTCCAGTACCACGAATAAATAAATACATTTTAAAAATAAAATACTCTAAGCCAGATGTGGTGGTACACACTTGTAATCTCACTACTTGGGAGGCTGAGACAAGAGGATTGCAGGTTCGCAGCCAGCCTCAGGTACTTAGTGAGGCCCTCTGCAACTTAGACCTGTTTCTTTCTTTCTTTTTTTTTTTTTTTGCAGTATTGGGGATTGAACTCAGGGGCATTCTACCTCTGAGCTATACCCCTAGCCCTATTTTTTATTCTTTATTTTGAAACCGAGTCTCACTAAGTTATGGAATGCCTCACTAGGTAGCTGAGGCTGGCCTTGAACCCGGATCCTCCGGTCTCAGCCTCCCAAATGCTGGGATTACAAGCATGAGCCACCACGCCCGGCTTGACCTGTTTCAAAATAAAATAATAAAATAGGGCTGGAGGTGTAGCTTGGAGATAGAATGCCCCTGGGTTCCATCCCTAGTACAACAAGAACAACAAAAAAAAGGAAAAAATTAAAATACTCTAATGGTTGCAAGAAAGATTGTACAAGACTGTCCTGATAAGTTCCTGTTTTAATTGCTTATGACACAAATAAATATCACATAATGGCTCAAAATTGATAGACTGGCAAATCTTAATGAAAAACAGCTGAAAATGAGTTTGTGAATCCTTAATTTGAAGTGAGCTTCTGGCAAAACGGTCAGGGTGGAACCGTCTCAAAGTCGCCTTCCACAGCGGCCCCTCCACCGTCGTCCCCAGGCGAGCGTGCGCTCTGGTGCGGTGCAACTGGACCGGCTGCAGCCCGAGGGGGCCTCACTTCCTCGGCACCGGGGCAAAGGCCGGCATCTGGATGGGCTGGATCGGGTGCACGGGCTGGAACGCTGGCTTCTTCCTCGCTTCCGAGTGTCCCTTCATGGTAGGCAGCAGCTGATTCCTCTTGATGATCTGTAAGGCCAGCTGCGTGTTACCTGTAAGGACACCTTCTGTTAGAAGGCACATCACTCACTCGGCCAGGGAGCTTTGCAAAGACCACCTAGGAGGGCCCGGGTTATCTGCGGCTCAGCTGGACAGGGCGGTCACACAGCACCTCCATGCCCAACCCCAAGATTCTGATTCACGGACCATAAGGGTATGGCTTGGGCAACGGGATGTCATTTTGTGGGGGTGCACGGGATTGAACCCAGGGCCCTGCGCATGCTAGGCTTAGGCTCTACCACTAAACCTCCCAGCTGGGCAATGGTTTTTTCTTTTTTGGCAGGCCTGGGGACTTTTTTTTTGCAGTACTGGGGATTGAATTCAGGGGCATTCTACCTCCAAGCTACATCCCCCAGCCCTATTTGTTTTTATTCTTTTATTTTCAAACAGGGTCTCACTAAGTTGTGGAGTGCCTCGCTAGGTAGCTGAGGCTGGCCACGAACCTGGATCCTCCAGTCTCAGCCTCCCAAATGCTGGGATTACAAGTGTGTGCCACCATGCCCGGCTAGGCCTGGGGATTTAACTCAGGGCCTTGTACATGTTAAGCAAGCACTCTACCACTGAGCTACATCCCCGGCCCTTTTTGAGACAAGGTCTCCCTAAATTGCTCAAGCTGGTCTTGGAAAAAAAAAATAAGTAGTAATGATCTAAATTATTATTATTATTGTATTGGGGGTTAAACCTACGGGCATTCTGAGATACACCCCCAGACCCCCAAACCCTTTTCATTTGAAACAGGTTCTCCCTAAATTGCTGAGGATGGCCTCAAACCTTCAATCCTCCTGTCTCAACCTCCCAAAATGGGATTAGAGGAATGTGCCACTGCAACCTGATAGGCCATGAATTTATTTTTGTGTGTGTCACTGAGGACTGAACTCAGGGGCATTCTACTTCCAAGCTACACCCCCAGCCCGATTTTATTTTATTTTATTTTTATTTTTTTTGCGGTACTGGGGATTGAACTCAGAGGCATTCTACCTCCGAGCTATACCCCCAGCCCTATTTTTTTTATTCTTTATTTTGAAACCGAGTCTCACTAAGTTGCGGAGTGCCTCACTAGGTAGCTGAGGCTGGCCGAGAACCCGGATCCTCCAGTCTCAGCCTCCCAAATGCTGGGATTACAAGCGTGCACCACCACACCCGGCTCCGATTTTATTTTTATTTGGAAACAGGGTCTTGGGTCTTGATAGATTGATGAGAATCTCACTACTTGATGAGGCTGTCCTTGAACCTGCCATCCTCCTGTTTCAGCTTCCCAAGTACTGGGATTACAGGTGTGCACCACCATGACCGGCTAAGTTTTAACCTTTTTTTTTTTGGTGGTGGTACTGGGGATGGAACTCAGGGACATTCTACCTCCGAGTTATACCCCTAACCCTATTTTTTATTCTTTATTTTGAAACAGGGTCTCACTAAGTTGCGGAGTGCCTCACTAGGTAGCTGAGGCTGGCCGCGAACCCAGATCCTCCAGTCTCAGCCACCCGAATGCTGGGATTACAAGCATGCGCCACCACACCTGGCCTTATTTTTTACTTTTAATGGAAAAAGCAGACAGCAAAAATCTTGGGCTCTTTGAAGGTCTGCAGGCAGTCCTAACTAGAGAAAATGACTCACCGTTCTGCAATTCGAGGTAGACTGCCAGCAGGATGGCCTCAGGGGGCACCTCTTTAGGGTGGATCATTGAAGCCGCCTTTGCTCAAAACAGAGAGACAGCCATGAAACCAACAGCGTAAGATACAAACGCCAAGTAGTGACCCCCCCAAAAAAAGACAAGTCATTTTTATTTTTGTGGCACTGGGGATTGAACCCAGGGGCATCCTACCTCCGAGCTATATCCCCAGCCATATTTTATTTTTTGTTTGGAAACAGGTTCTTGCTAATTGCTGAGGCAGGCTTTGAACCTGCGATCCTTCTGTTTCAGCCTTCCAAGTACTGGGATTACAGGTGTGCACCATCACCCCCTGCTCACATAAATTTCGGGGGGGGGGGCATGTTCTTGGGATTGAACACATTGCAGTGTTTTACCTCTGAGCTACACCCCTAGCCATACTTAGTTTTTGTTTGGAAACAGGGTCTTGTAAAGTTGCTTAGAGTCTTGCTAAGGTGCTCAGGTTGGTCTTGAAACTGAGATCCTCTTGTCTCAGCCTCCCCAAGTACTGAGATTACAGGCCCCCGCCACCGTGCCTGGCTATTTTGTGTGTATTAAAATGTCTTTCTTCCCCAAGTGGCTAGTAAACACAGGTCAAGTGCTGTTCTCTTTGCACTGACCACAGTCTCCAGTTTTTCTAAAATATGAGAATTCAAGGCCACAACTTCATGAGTCCTGACGGCATTTTGCGCCGTCAGGAAGGGTTAGTGGTGGGCAGGCAACCTGGGGAACGTGCAGCCCTCCCCACGGCATTGTTCTGCCCTCCCAGGCGAGGTGGGCCTCCCAATTAACAGAGGCCAGCCACCGGATTAACCTAGAAACCGAGGGACCAAAACAAAACCTTCTCAGACCCTGGACCAGGCCTGACCCCATCTGTCTCTCCCAGCGTGTCAGGGCCGAGGCCAGCTGCTGTAGGAACCTGAGCTGGACTGTGCACGCTCTAACTTCATACCAAAGCCCTGTTTGCTGTAGCGCTGGGGGTCTAAAAAGTTATTTTTAATTTTTAAATGTTTGTGTTGCTGGGGATCAAACCCAGGGCCTTATAAACCGAGGCAAGGGCTCCACCCCCAGGCCCCCCCCACCCCAGGGAGACCCTTTTTTTTTAATTTTTTTTTTTTTTAACAGTACTGGGGATTGAACTCAGGAGTATTCTACCTCCAAGCTACACCCCAAGCCCTATTTTTTTTTCTGTACTAGGGATTGAACTCAGGGGCATTCTACCTCCCGAGCTATGCCCCCAGCCCTATTTTTTATTCTTTATTTTGAAACCGGGTCTCACTAAGTTGCGGAGTGCCTCACTAGGTAGCTGAGGCTGGCCTCGAACCTGGATCCTCCGGTCTCAGCCTCCCGAATGCTGGGATTACAAGCGTGCGCCACCATGCCTGGCGCATCATCACTTTTAGATGCATGAAGGAAACCTGAACAGGCAGGAAACTTCTAGAAGCCACATCATGTTTCCTGAGAGATGGTTTAATTTTCATTTCAGTTACTCTGGCAATCATGCGAGAATGTGGCTCTCTTATGTGCTGCTGGTAAATGTACCATCTGGCACAAAATTTTATACTAGAGGTCTCAAAATTTTGTATACCCAGCTGGATGCCACTGCACACACCTCTAATCTCAGGACTTGGGAGGCCGAGATAGGAGGACTAAAGGTTCAAGACCAGCCTCAGCAACTTTCTTAGACCCTCTTTTTTTTTTTTTTTTTGTGGAACTGGGGATTGAACTCAGGGGCATTCTACCTCTGAGCTATATCCCCAGCCCTATTTTTTATTCTTTGTTTTGAAACAGGGTCTCACTAAGTTGCAGAGTACCTCACTAGGTAGCTGAGGCTGGCCGCAAACCTAGATCTTCCTGTCTCAGCCTCCCAAATGCTGGGATTACAAGCGTGCGCCACCACGCCTGGCAGACCCTGTTTCAAAATACAAGATAAGGACCGGCATAGTGGCACACGCTTGTAATCCCAATACTTGGGAGGCTGAGACAGGAGGATCGCAGGTTCGAAGCCAGCCCCAGAAACTTAGTGGGGCCCTCTGCAACCTTAGTGAGACCGTTTCCAAATAAGAAATAAAATTGGGCTGGGGTATAACTTGGAGGTAGAATGCCTCTGGGTTCAATCCCCAGTACCAAAACAAACAAACAAACAAAAGAACACCACAAAATACGCCAGGTATGATGGCACTACATCTCCCCACCGCCAAGGCAAAACGTCTCCCATTCTAGGGCTCCAAGTATCCTGCTGCCTCTAGAACCAAGGGCTCCAAGTATCCTGCTGCCTCTAGAACCAATGTGTCCGCTGCTGGAGCACCCTCACAGACCACTGCGCACACACTGATCACACAGAAGCCGACTTAGCCTGGGCGCGCGCGCTCTCTCTCTCTCTTTTGGTACTAGGGATTGAACCCAGGGGCGTTCTACCTCCGAGCTACACCCTCAACTCTATTTTATTTTTATTTTGAAAAAAGGTTTCTCTAGGTTGATGAGAATCTCACTACTTGCTGAGGCTGTCCTCGAACCTGCAATCCTCCTGTCTCAGCCTCCCAAGTACTGGGATTACAGGCATGCACCTCCACACCCAGCTTGCAAGAGTGTTTTTAAGCCTGGAAAAGTAACATTCCAATATTTGGCAACCTGACCCAAAGCTTCAGACAACAGAGGCCACCCCCCCTCCCTGCAGGGTCCACCCCCCCCCCCCGCTGGGTCCACCAGCCCCACACACAGGAAGGCATCGGCTCGGGGGCCTCACCTGGTGCAGGCACTTGCGCGCCTTGTCGTACTCGCTCCGCAGGCAGTAGGCGCTGCCCAGGTTGAAGAGCATCACGGTGCGGGCCGAGGTGACGGAGCTGGGGTAGCACTGCGGGGCCCGCTTGCCGGCTGTGGAGGAGCGCAGCCAGGGTGAGAGGCGGGGCCTGCGCGCTGACCCGATCCACGATTGATCCCACCCCGGGGCCACTCAGGAAAGCACAGCGCCACGCTTCAGGTGACCAACGGAGGACACAAAAGGTCCAGGGTCTAAAACCTTAGAATGCCGGGCCGGACCACTAAAAAATTTACAAAACTCTTTTCTTTCTTTCTGGAAGCCTTGGGGATTGAACCCAGGGCCTCGCCCACGCTTGGCAAGCAGTCTACCGCTGAGCCACGCCCCAGCCCGCCACCGCTCACTTACAGGATTCCATGGCTTCGTTGTCACCCTTGTCCGAACCTGCAAGACACAAAAACAAATCTGAGAGCCAGGAGTGGTCTATTTTCTAAAATCTGAACTTTCTTTCTGAAATAGAAATCAAATGTAATTTGTCAAAATTTTTAACTTTCATGTACTGGAGATTCTATTAAAATGTCAGAAAGCTACCACCCTCCACTACACTGAGCCTGAGAGCTAACCTTGAATAAAACAAATGCAACAGAATTTTAACCTACTCAAAAACTGAACCATGATTTAAAATTAACTTTTAGCCGGGCGTGGTGGCGCACGCTTGTAATCCCAGTACTTTGGAGGCTGAGACAGGATCACAGGTTTGTGGCCAGCCTCAGCTACTTAGCGAGGCCCTCTGCAACTCAGTGACACCCTGTTTCAAAATAAAGAATAAAACATAGGGGTGGGGATGTAGCTCAGAGGTAGAATGCCCCTGGGTTCAATCCCCAGTACCAAAAAAAAAGGTGAGAATTTAGATCAGATAAAAATCCACTTCTAGGTTTACTTAGCAAACAATTACTACAAAGTGCAGCCCCAAATGCTGAAAGCCAGCCTGAAATTCCCTTGCCTTTACGAGCCTGCCCCTAAACGTCTAACATCCTGGACTAACGGTGAGCAGGGCTGGGGAGACGCGCCCCTACTAGCCTTGGTCCTGCTCGTTTGAGGAGATCCCGAGGGAGACGTCAGTGACGTTCTCAGGGTTCAAGTGCGTGATGGCATCAGATATTCTGTCGAGGGAGATGAGAGCTTCCGCGGCATACAAATGGCCCAAGAACCTGAAACGGAAAGGCAGATGCCAAACTTGAAGAGCAGGCCTGCAGAAAATGGCTGACACACAACTACACTGGGTATATCATACCATTTTACATAGGCTATGTGTGCGATGTGCGCATGCATTCATTCATTCATTCATTCATTCATTCACTGTGGTACTAGAGACTGAACTCAGCAGACTTCTACTGCTGAGGTACACCCCCACTTTTTTTTTTTCCCGTACTGGGGATTGAACCTCTGAGCTACACCCCCAGCCCTATTTTTTTATTCTTTATTTTGAAACAGGGTCTCACTAAGTTGTGGAGAGTCTCACTAAGTAGCTGAGGCTGGCTGCAAACCTGCAATCTTCCTGTCTGCTTCCCAAGTACTGGGATTACAAGCGCGCCCCACAATGCCCGGCTACACCCCCACTCTTTTAATTATTATTTGTTTATTTGTGGTAGTGGAGATTGAACCCAGAGGCATCCTACCACTGAGCCATACCTGTGGCCCTGTTTATTTTTTATTCTGAGACAGGGTCTTGCTAAATTGCCGAGACTTTGGACTTGTGATCCTC
Source organism: Graphiurus murinus (assembly GCA_004027655.1). Classification (NCBI taxonomy): domain Eukaryota; kingdom Metazoa; phylum Chordata; class Mammalia; order Rodentia; family Gliridae; genus Graphiurus; species Graphiurus murinus. Next base: position 8,616 of record PVLC010021174.1, read on the forward strand.
CTGTCTCAGCCTCCCAAGTACTGGGATTCCAGGCGTGCACCACCACACTGGCTGGGAAATGGCTTTTGCTCTACTGAACACTGAAACTGCCTCGTTACTATTGCCTTAGCAAGTAGTGAGACTCTCATCAACCTAGTGAGACCCTGCTTCTTTTGTGTGTGTGTCTGTGTATGTGGCACTGGGGATTTAACCCAGGGGCATTCTACCTGTGAGCTACACCTCCAGCCCCCTTTTTAAATCTTTATTTGGAAACAGGGTCTCGCTAGGTTGAGGAGTCTCTTCACTTACTTGCTGAGACTGTCCTCAAACCCATGATCCTCTTGTCTCAGTCTCTCAAATATTGGGATGATAGGCATGCACCACCATGCCTAGCGAGACCGTTTCAAAAAAATAGGGGGTGTAGCTCGGAGGCAGAATGCCCCTGGGTTCCATCCCCAGTAACACACACACAGAGCCATTTCCAGTAACCCTTAAGGTTCAGGAGGTGAGAAAATGAGAGATGAGGTGAGAAGTTCTCCAACTACAGAGAAGTTCTCCAACTAGTGAGAAGTTATTCAACTAGAGAGAAGATCTCCAGAATGAGAAGTTCTCCAACTAGAGAGAAGTTCTTCAACTAGTGAGAAGTTCTCCAACCAGTGAGAAGTTCTCCAACTAGAGAGAAGTTCTACTAGAGAGAAGACCTCCAAAGAGTGAGAAGTTCTTCAACGAGTAAGAAGTTCTTTAACTAGTTGCTTCCCCCACAAATACATTTCCCACTGGAGGAGTCCAAAGGCGCCACGTGCACCATAAACCAAGCAGACAACCCGAGCCTGAGCGCCGGGGACGCGCAGCGCAAGTCACACTCACTTCAGCGACCCTGACAGCTTGTGCTGCTGAAGCAGCTTCTCTGCGTGGTTCAGAGCCATGAGGTTGTCGCCCAGCGCCAGGGCCACGTACGCGCTGCCTGCAAGGATGGAGCACCTGGAACGACAGAGGCCGGGCTGGGGTTAACTGACTCACCACAGGGAGGACCCGGACTGACTGCAGCTGTGACCCAAAGGACACCGGAACGGACAGGGGAACAGAGAGAGGAGGCCACGGATCTCTACTGTCTGAAGCACTCTGGTTATTTATATAAATGACCTTTCTTTTTTTTGTGTGTGTGGTACTGGGGATTGAACTCAGGGGCTATACCCTCCGAGCTATCCCCCCAGCCCTATTTTTAATTATTTTGAAACTGGGTCTCACTAAGTTGCAGAGTGTCTCACTTGGGTAGCTGAAGCTGGCCGCGAACCCAAATCCTCCAAATGCTGGGATTACAAGCGTGCACCACCACGCCCAGCTATAAATGACCTTTCATTCCCATCCAATCAATCATATCCCTCCAAAATAACCAAATGAAGTAGGAAAGAATCCTCAGCTTGGCTACTACTATTCTTCTCTAAGTTTATTAAAAAGAATGTAGAGTTTTTTTTTTGGTACTGGGGATTGAACCAAGGAGCATTCTACTTCTGAGCTACACCTCCAGGTCTTTTTATTTTTAAGACAGGGTCCAGCCAGGCGTGGTGGTGCACGCTTGTAATTCCAGCATTTGGGAGGCTGAGACTGGAGGATACGAGTTCGCGGCCATTCTCAGCTACCTAGTGAGGCACTCCGAAACTTAGTGAGACCCTATTTCAAAATAAAGAATAAAAAATAGGGCTGGGGGTGTAACTCGGAGGTAGATGCCCCTGAGTTCAATCCCCAGTACAGGGAAAAAAAAAAAAAAAAAAAAGAATAAAAATATAGGACTGGGGGTGTAGCTTGGAGGTAGAATGCCTCTGGGTTCCATCCCCAGTACCACAAAAAAAAAATAAATAAAAGAGGTCTGGGGGTATAGCTCAGAGGTAGAATGCCCCTGAATTCAATCCCTAGTACCGCAAAATAAATAAGTAAATAAATAAATAAAACTCAGCCAGGCCAGGAGTGGTGGCGCACGCTTGTCATCCCAGCATTTGGAAGGCTGAGGATGGATCCAGGTTCTCGGCCAGCCTCAGCTACCTAGTGAGGCCCTCCGCAACTTAGAGACCCTGTTTCAAAATAAAGAATAAAAAAAAAATAGGGCTGGGGGTATAGCTGGGAGGTAGAATGCCCCTGAGTTCAATCCCTAGTACTGGAAAAAAAACACAAAAAAAACTCAGCCGGGCGTGCTGGAGCACGTGTATAATTCTAGTACTTGGGAGACTGAGACAGGAGGATCAAAGCCATCCTCGGCAACTTAGCGAGGTCCTCAGAAACTTAGACCTGTTTCAGAATAAGAAATAAAATCGGAGCCGGGCGGGCGTGGTGGCGCACGCTTGTAATCCCAGCATTCGGGAGGCTGAGACCGGAGGATCTGGGTTCGCAGCCAGCCTCAGCTACCTAGTGAGGCACTCTGAAACTTAGTGAGACCCGGTTTCAAAATAAAGAATAAAAAATAGGGCTGGGGTGTAGCTCGGAGGTAGAACGCCCCTCCTGAGTTCAATCCCCAGTACCGCAAAAAAAGAAAAAAAAAAGAAATAAAATTGGGCTGGAGGTGTAGCTTGGAGGTAGAATGCCCCTGGGTTCTAGCCTCCCAAGTACTAGGATTATTACAGGCGTGTGCAACCACGCCTGGCTTATTTGGTTTTTTAATTAATGGCAGCATATTTATTTATTTATTGCGGTGCTGGGGATTGAACTCAGGGGCATTCTACCTCCGAGCTACACCCCCAGCCCTATTTTTTATTCTTTATTTTGAAACCGAGTCTCACTAAGTTGCGGAGGGCCTCACTAGGTAGCTGAGGCTGGCCGCGAACCCGGATCCTCCGGTCTCAGCCTCCCGAATGCTGGGATTACAAGCGTGGGCCACCACGCCCGGCTATGGCAGCATATTTAAAACAGGTCTAGCTAAAAACTTGACACTAATCGATCACTTGAATGTTAAATAACAGCTCCATAAAGCAATCTAAAATAAACCCTTGTCAAACAGAAGTGAAGTCTGATTGGCCAATCACAAGTGACTAGACTTAGACACAAGGTTTATGTTTATTTATAAATTACAACCTATTTGGGTATGTGTGTGGTACTGGGGGTTGAACCCAGGGGCATTCTATCTCTGAGCTATACTCCCAGACCTATTTTATTTATTTATTTATTTATTTTTTGTGGTACTGGGGATGGAACCCAGAGGCATTCTACCTCCAAGTTACACCCCAGTCCTATTTTTTTTTTTTTTTTAACGGTACTGGGGATTGAACTCAGGGGCATTCTACCTTCGAGCTACACCCCCAGCCCTATTTTTTATTCTTTATTTCAAAACCGGTCTCACTAAGTTGCGGAGTGCCTCACTAGGTAGCTGAGGCTGGCCGTGAACCCGGATCCTCTGGTCTCAGCCTCCCGAATGCTGGGATTACAAGTGTGCGCCACCACGCCCGGCTCCAGTCCTATTTTTTTATTCTTTATTTTGGAACACAGTCTCATTAAGTTGCAGAGGGGGGCCTCACTAAGCAGCTGAGGCTGGCAACGAACCCGGATCCTCCAGTCTCAGCCTCCCAAATGCTGGGATTACAAGCATGTGCCACCATGCCTGGCTTCCAGACCTATTTTATATGTTATTTAGAAACAGGGTCTTGCTAGGTTGATGAGAGTCTCTACTACTTGCTGAGGCTGTCCTCGAACTTGCAATCTTCCTGTCTCAGCCTCCCAAGTACTGGGATTAAAGGCATGTGCCACCACGCCTGGCCTACTTTATTTTTTATTCTGAAATAGCATCTCACTGAGTTGAAGAGGACTTAAGCTGCTGAGAGTAGCTGTAAACCTGAGATCCTCCTGTCTCAGTCTCCCAAGTACTGGGATGACAGGTGTACACCACCATGCCTGGGTTCAATCTTTTACCTTAGGTTCTGCAGGCACCTGACCCCACCTTGCCTACTGGCAGGCGACTCTGCTGGCAGAGCCAACTTCTTGGGCAGTCCCTGGCGCCCGCTGTTTGCCAGGGCTGCTCTGCACACCGGTCCTGGAGTCCGGGGTAAGCCAGCCTCCAGGCGGGCCTGCTGGGAGAAACCGGCCGGGTTTCCCTGACGGCAGGTGGGCTGTTCCCGCTCCAGCCTGCTGTCAAGCCCACTTTGGGTCGAGAAACCAGTCATGTAAGATCTGCAGTGGGGTTGTTTCCCAGCCAGCCCAAACTATAATTACGGGTAAGTGGGTAAAAATCTACCTTCTCAATTTTTAGTGTAAAGTAGCACATTCAATCATAAAAGGATAAAATACTCCAATAGCAAAATAATCTTTCTATTAACAAACACCTACCTATGTCAATGGAAAGCTTTGGGCGGCTGGGGTGGTTACTGGGTGGTAAAGCAGCTGTCTAGAACACCCGAGGCCCTGGGCTCAACCCCAGATCCTCAAACAGTAACAACAAGAAAACAAAGTGGAAAACCTTTGGGCTGGTATTCTGACCAAGGGCCACCCAACCCTCAAGCCAACGTCAACACTCCCCTGGCTGGTGCCTTCTGGTCCACCCCGCGCCCCTCCTCTCAGCCTCGTGCCCACAGCCTCCTCCTCCTCTTAGAAAGCCAAGTCCTGCAGCCGGGGCCCAGCGACACACACGGCTCTATCTACAGAGCCTTAGAGGAATCACTTCACTTGCGACTGTTACTGCTTTAAGAACCCCCTCCCGCTCCCCCCCTTCCTCGAGTCACTGTCCAATCTGCTTTGGCAACCACTCGGAGATCTGACAGCTCATCAGACTGGAAGAACTCTACCTCAAGGGAAGAGGCACCCTAGCTTCTCCCCGCTGCGGAGGGTCTGCCAAAACCCCATGCGCTTCCCCTGTGTGCTGGAGGAGCTAGCTCTAGGTCCTCACAATGTCCCCCACTGAAAAAGAAGACAAGAATGAAAGCAAAGGGCCGGGCATGGTGCTACACATCTGTAATCCCAGAATGTGGGAGGCTGAGACAGGAGGATTGCAGGTTTGAATCCAGCCTCAGCAACTTAGCAAGACTCTCAGCAAGTAGTAGAGACTCTCATCAACCTAGCAAGACCCTGATTCTAAATAAGATATAAAATAGGTCTGGAAGCTGGGCATGGTAGCACATGCTTGTAATCCCAGCTTGTTCACTGCCAGCCTCAGCTGCCTAGTGAGGCCCTCTGCAACTTAATGAGACTGTGTTCCAAAATAAAGGATAAAAAAATAGGACTGGGAGTGTAGCTTGGAGATAGAATGCCTCTGGATTCCATCCCCAGTACCACAAATGACTAGACTTAGACACAGGGTTTTATGTTTATAAATTACAACCTATTTGTGTGTGTGCGTGGTACTAGGTGTTGAACACAGGGCATTCTATCTCTGAGCTATACTCCCAGACCTATTTATTTATTTTTTTATTCTTTATTTTGGAACAGGGTCTCATTAAGTTGCAGAGGGCCTCACTAACCAGCTGAGGCTGGCAGTGAACCCGGATCCTCCAGTCTCAGCCTCCCAAGTTCTGGGATTACAAGCATGCACCACCACGCCCCGGCTCCCCCCAGCCCTTTTTATTTCTTATTTGGAAACAGGGTCTTGCTAAGTTGTTGAGAGTTGGCTTCAACCCTGCCATCCTCCTGTCTCAGCCTCCTAAATACTGAGATTACAGGTGTGCGCCACCACACCTGGCTTCCAGGCATCTGCATTAACATTTGACATTTGATGAACGGAATTCATAATGTTAACAATAAAAGGAGGTTGTTTTTTTTTTAACGGTACTGGTGATTGAACTCAGGGGCATTCTACCTCCGAGCTATACCCCCAGTCCTATTTTTTATTCTTTATTTTGAAACCAAGTCTCACTAAGTTGCAGAGGGCCTCACTAGGTAGCTGAGGCTGGCCGCGAACCCGGATCCTCCGGTCTCAGCCTCCCGAATGCTGGGATTACAAGCGTGCGCCACCACGTCCGGCTAAAAGGAGGTTTAAAAAAATACTCATTTCAATAAATATGATGCGCATTTTGTTGAGCTACTCACTTCAGGTTTTCTAACTCCTGTTTTCTCAATGGAGAAGAAGGTGGAGCGGGAGTGAATTTATCTCCGTCATGGCTTTTACTGCTGAAAGAGAGACAGGCTCTTAATTAGGAAAAGAAACAAACAATTACATGTAAAATGTATTCCTCTATCCCCATTCCTATGCAAATGTTTATGACAAAAGTGTCAAAGAGTTAAAACAATGAAAATGCTCAGTAATTTAGTATCACTAGTTCGTTAAAGCTATACTGTGTATTAGCTTCCTTTCCCCAGCACACGATACATTTAAAAAATCTGCAACTGAAAGCAATTTGTCTACTATATAACAAATATCAGTATTTTCATACATTTTTCAACTTTCCATTTGCTTTTTTTTTTTTTTTTTTTTTTTTTTTGTAGTACTGGGGATTGAACGCAGAGGCATTCTACCTCCGAGCTACACCCCCAGCCCCATTTTTTTTATTCTTTATTTTGAAACCGAGTCTCACTAAGTTGCGGAGTGCCTCACTAGGTAGCTGAGGCTGGCCGCGAACCTGGATCCTCCGGTCTCAGCCTCCCGAATGCTGGGATTACAAGCGTGCGCCACCACGCCCGGCTTCCATTTGCTTTTTATCAACTACAATAGACCTAACTTTTGTTGAATGGGGGGAGAACTTCAAATTTTTTTTTTTTTTTTTTTTTTTTTTGCGGTACTGGGTATTGAACTCGGGGGCATTCTACCTCCAAGCTATACCCCCAGCCCTATTTTTTATTCTTTATTTTGAAACAGGGTCTCACTAGTCTCACTAGGTAGCTGAGGCTGGCTGCGAACCCAGTTCCTCCAGTTTCAGCCTCCCAAGTACTGAAATTAGAAGTGTGCGCCACCATGCCCAGCTCTGGCATTCTGGCATTAATTTTTAATTTATATTAGACAACCAGAAACAGATATATCCCCGTGGCCAGTGGTTAATAGTATGCTGAATGAAAAGGCGGAGGACAAAAAAAATGAGAAATGTTAGGACTTAAGTATTAATTTTAATAAACTGTAAAAATAAGCTATCTCTGATAACCACAGAACTTCCTGCAAGTATTTTGTCAATGAAAAGCTGCTCCCATCCACTTTCTCGCTCAAGGATTTCTCCTTACTTAGCCTTTACCTTATTTCTCCCAGAAACATTGGAAACATAACCTTTGTTTATAACTTACAACACAGCATTTTGGGCAAGGCCCCAGAGGCCTCCCTGGGAAGCCGGGAGGGCCGAGGTGGGGGCCGCGGTGGGGGCTGCGGAGGGGGCCGAGGTGGGGGTCACGGTGGGGGTCGAGGTGGGGCTGCGGTACCTGCAAGCCTCGCTGCTCTCGCTGCTCTCTGTGTTCCCTCCAAGCTGGCTGCTGTTTTTAGACCCATTCTCCTGCTTTGGGTCTTGCTGTTCCTCAGGTAACAGCAGCAAAGCATTTCTGAGACAAATGGCCGCAAATTCCATACTGGCTACAGGAATGGCTGAAGACTGCCCGTCACTTAAAAGAACAAAACCAAATTAGCTAAACAGATAGCATAAAAGTAAATGAGAAGCCTGGTATGGTGGTGCATGCTTGTAATCCCAGTCCTTGGGAGGCTGAGACAAGAGGATCGCAGGTTCAAAGCCAGTTCAAAGCCAGTTCAAACTTAGTGAGGCTCTCTGCAACTTAGTGAGACCCTGTTTCAAAATAAAGAACAAAGGAGCCGGGCGTGGTGGCGCACGCTTGTAATCCCAGCATTCGGGAGGCTGAGACCAGAGGATCCGGGTTCGCGGCCAGCCTCAGCTACCTAGTGAGGCACTCCGCAACATAGTGAGACTCGGTTTCAAAATAAAGAATAAAAAATAGGGCTGGGGGTATAGCTCGGAGGTAGAATGCCCCTGAGTAGTTTCAATCCCCAGTACCGCCAAAAAAAAAAAAAAAAAAAAAAGAACAAAAAATAGGACCGGGGGTGTAGCTTGGAGGCAGAATGCCCCAGAGTTCTATCCCCAGTATTGAAACAAAACAAAACAAAACAAAAAAGTAAATGAGAGGTTTTTTTTTTTTTTACAACATCATGAATAAAACCAATTTGTCATTAATGAAAACTGTGTCCTTCGATAGGTAGAAATTTTTTTTTTTTTTTTCAGTACTGGGGATTGAACTCAGGGGCATTCTACCTCCGAGCTACACCCCCAGCCCTAGTTTTATTCTATAGTTTGAAACTGGGTCTCGCTAAGTTGCAGAGTGCCTCACTAGGTAGCCGAGGCTGGTCTCAAACCTGGATCCTCCGGGCTCAGCCTCCTGAATGCTGGGATTACAAGTGTGTGCCACCACGCCCGGCAGAAATTTTAGTAATATTAAACAGCTACAAAAGAATCCCAAATTCTGTTTTATTTGTGTGTGTCATAAAAAGTATAAATAATGTATTGCAAATCTATACATTATATATAATGTATCTCTCAGAATACCATTAAGAAAGGGTGATAACTTAGCTGGGAGTGTTGCACATGCTTGTAATCCCAGCATTTGGGAGGCTAACACCAGAGCATCTGGGTTCATGGCCAGCCTCGGAGGTAGAATGCCCCTAGGTTCCATCCCCGGTACCGCAAAAAAAAAAAAAAAAAGGGTGATAACTTTTTTTTTTTTTTTGTGGTACCGGGGATGGAACCCAGGGGCATTCTACCTTTGAGTTATGCCCTCAGCCGTATTTTTTATTCTTTATTTTGAAATGGGGTCTCACTAAGTTGCCAAGGGCCTCACTAAGTAGCTGAAGCTGGCCAAGATCCTCCCGTCTCCGTCTCCCAAGAACTGGGATTACAAGAGTGCACCACCACACATGGCTTTTTGGCTGATAACTTTATTTATTTATTTTTTGCGGTACTGGGGATTGAACTCAGGGGCATTCTACCTTTGAGCTATACCGCCAGCCCTATTTTTTACTCTTTATTTTGAAACAGGGTCTCACTAAGTTGCGGAGAGCCTCACTAGGTAGCTGAGGGCTGGCCGCAAACCCAGATCCTCCAGTCTCAGCCTCCCAAATGCTGGGATTACAAGCGTGCACCACCACGCCCGGCTGGCTGATAACTTTAAATATATCCGCAGCATCAATATTAATGCAACAGAGGAATTGTAAACCAGGTGTGGTGGTGCATCCTTGTAATCCCAGTACTTGGGAGGCTGAGACTGGAGGATCCAGGTTTTTGGTCAGCCTCAGCTACTTAGTGAGGCCCTCTGCAACTTAGTGAGTCCCTCCCTGTTTAAAAAATAATAAAAAACAGGGCTGGGGGTGTAGCTTGTTGGTAGAATGCCCCGGGTTCAATCCCCAGTAGCAAAAAATAAAAACTGATTAATAAAATCATATGGGTGAAGACATTGAAAAAAAAGAAGACAGCCGGGTGTGGTGGCACACACTTGTAATCCCAGTGCTTGGGAGGCTGAAACAGGAGGATCTGGGTTCGCAGCCAGCCTCAGCTATACTTAGTGAGGCCTTCCACAATGTAGTGAGACCGTTTCAAAATAAAAAAAAAATGGACTGGTGGTGTAGCTCGGAGGTAGAATGCCCGTGGGTTCAATACTCAGTGCCACAAAAAAAAAAAAAAAAGGTGCCAAGATGCCCTCTTGTGGACATTCTGAGTAATGGCCCTAAAGAGACTAGTTTGTTACAGCATCAACATTTCAGCACCCAGATACAATCAACAGGAAAACAACACACCAGGCAACATTCACTATGGATCTATATTTGCAGGTGTGTTTATTAAAGTAGCTATAAAACTTAGTTACAAAGCAGTCCCTCTGTGAAATGATAAATCCTAAGAACACTTTTATACTTAAGTACACTGGGCGAGACGCTTCACATACACTTTGTCTTTGTGAAATACTTACTTGTACACAGTATTCTGAATGGACTGCGATGCCAGAACTATTTTACGATGGTAGCCTTGCCCAACAATAGACTGTACGATTCCCTTTTTGCTTGGAAGACCTTTAGTTTCTTGTTCCGAAGTCTACAAAATACAAATAATTTCAAATAGATTACTTAAGGTAGTTGTAAGATATATGAAAAATGATCAAGCTGGGCGTGGTGGTGCATGCTTGCAATTCCAGTACAGGAGGATTTCAGGGTCAAAGCTGGCCTCAGCAACTTAGTGAGGCCCTCAGCAACCTAGTGAGACCCTGTTTCCAAATAAGAAATAAAATCAGGCTGGGGGTGTAGCTTGGAGGTAGAACGCCTCTGGGTTCATTCCTCAAGGGGGGTAAAAAAAAAAGGCTGACACTAACTGCCATTTAGAGATAAGACCAACATAAGCTGGCCTGTTCTCATAGCCACTGTGGACAAGCGTGTCAGGTAATTCATGAACTCTACCATCGTTTACTGAAGCAAAAGTGAAAGCTCAGGCACTGAAGGGAACGCAGCTCACGCCTTCTTTCCCCAGTTATGAGTCCTCCTCTAGTCACCTGGTGCTCGAGAACACTCTCCCACCAGGAGATGGCCTGGCCCATGGCTAGCAGGTCACCGCTCCCACAGACAAGGCCCTCTTCAACTCCGGGGATTGAACCCAGGGGCATTCTACCTCCAATTTTGTATTACCTCCTATTTTGTATTCTTTATTTTGAAACAGGGTCTCACTAAGTTGCGGAATGCCTCACTAGGTAGCTGAGGCTGGCCGGGAACCCGGATCCTTCGGTCTCAGCCTCCCAAATGCTACCCCAGATCTATTTTTAATTTTCTATTTGGGAACAGGGTCTCACGAAGTTCCTGAGAGCCTGAGTTGCTGAGGCTGGCTTTGAACCTACAATCCCCGTTTTAGTCTCCCAAGTCCTGGGATTACACGTGTGCACCACCACAACCGGCACAAATGACTTGACACTAAATTTCCCCCCAATTTTTAAAGAATGGAAGACTCTCTTTATGAATGCAGCGAGGGTTAAAAAGGAAATGCGGTCTTACAGGGTCCCCTGTAGTTTCTGCTTTCCATATAACAAGTGTGAGAGAAGAGAAGTGGGGGTTCAGAGACCCCAAAGCAGCACTCACCCCCTTATTGGCAGCAATGCAGCACTCGGCCAGCCGGAGCCAGAGGCGGGGGTTTGCGTGATAAACCTGAACAGCTTCAATCAGACACTCAAAGGCGGCCAGAGGCCTTCCGATGTGAAGGAGCTGAATTCCACAGTTGTACAGCAACTCATACCGCTTGTTGCTTAGTAACGTACACATGGGTCTTCCTGAAAACTTTTTGCCTAGTTATAAAAATTGGGTGAAGGTAAATCATGAAAGTAATACTTAGCATTGAAAGCATTCATTCCACTACATACTTAAGCTTTCACCAAGGGGAGCACCACCCGAATCCCACTGGCGTGCTCTGGATCAGATCGGTCGTCTAAGCTGCCGGGGCCAGAGATGTCGCTACACATTTGCCAGCTTCTCAGGCAGACGAGCCAGGGCCAGGCCACCCCTCGGAACCCATGATATCTTTCCACATTTCACAGCTTGTAAGACTCTGCCCTTTTCATTTTCTGCGTGGGTAAGCATTCTCTCATGTGTTGCCACTTATTCAATGATTGAGGGCCCATAAGAAAAATAAGATAGCTTGTGATTTTTTTGGTGATACTGGGGATTGATCCCAAGAACATTCTACTTCTGAGCTATACCCCCATCCCAATTTTATTTCTGATTTTTTTTTTTTTTTTCCTGTAGTACTGGGGATTGAACTTGGGCATTCTATATCTGAGCTACACCCCTGACCCTATTTTATTCTTATTTTGAAACAGGGTCTCAGTAGATTGATTCTCGAGAGTCTTGCTAAGGCTCTCCTGGACCCTGTGATCCTCCTGTCTCAGCCTCCCAAGTCCTGGGATCATAGCAGTGCACCACCACCACACCTGGCTCTAAGTTTTGTTTTTGCGGTACTGGAGATTGAACTCAGGGGCATTCTACCTCCGAGATACACCCCCAGCCCTATTTTTCTTTCTTTCTTTTTGTGGTACTGGGGATGGAACCCAGGGGCATTCTACCTCCAAGCTACACCCCCAGACCTATTTTTTTTTCTTTATTTTTGAAACAGGGTCTCCCTAAGTTGCAGAGGGCCTTACTAGGTAGCTGAGGCTGGCCGAGAACCCGGATCCTCCGGTCTCAGCCTCCCAAATGCTGGGATTACAAGTGTGCGCCACCACACCTGGCTTCTAAGTTTTTTGATAACTCAAAATTACTCCTAATTATTTTGCTATTCAAAGCAACAATATCTACTGAAAATTCCCGGAGCCACAGCGTTAGCTGCACATAGGTCCACAGGGCATGCACTGTAACCTGACTCCTGATCCTTAGGTGATGCCTCTCTCAAGTAGCAGTAAAATACAAAGTGCACCCAGCCTCGCCCCCGTGCCGGGCTTACCTGGGTCAGTGCCACCTGCGCTGAGCTGCGCACAGACGTTGTCATTCTCCTGCAGAGCCTTCTTGAAGTAGAAAATGCCCAAGTTGTGCTTGCTCATGGCAAAGTGGATACACCCAAGATTGTTCCAAAACATGCACCTCAAGCACTCCCCTGAGAACACAAATTCATCTGTCCTCAGGAAAACTTGTTCTTGATGTCCTTCATAAAAGAAGTAGGCTTATCTAGGATAAGGTAATTCTGTTTATAATTCCACTTAGTCCTATAGGACAGTTCATGAGCGTGTGAAAAGTTAGAAAATTGTGTGTGTGTGTGTTATGTGTGTGTTTGTGTGGTACAGGTGGTACAGGGATTAAACCCAGGGGCATTCTACCTCTGAACTATGCCCCAAGCCCCCCATTTTGCTTTTTTTTTTTTTTTTTTTTTTTTTGGTACTGGGGATGGAACCTAGGGACCTTCTACCTCTGGGCTACACCCTCAGACCTTTTTTTTTTTTCCTTTCTCTCTTCTTCCCTTTCTCTTCTCTTCTCTTTTCTCTCTCCCTGCCCCCAGACCTTTTTTCTTTCTTTCTCTCTTCTCTTTCTTTCTGTCTTTCCAGAACAGGTGATTGAACCCAGGGGCTTTCTACCTCTGGGCTATACCCCCAGTCCTATTATTATTATTATTATTTTGGGGGGGGGAATGGAACAGAGAGGCATTCTACCTCCGAGCTACACCCCTAGCCTTATCTGTGTGTGTGTGTGTGTGTGTGTGGTACTGGGGATTGAACCCAGGGGCATTTTACCTCGGAGCTACACCCTTAGTCCTTTTTTTTTTTTTTTTTTGCGGTACTGGGGATGGAACTGGGGGGCATTCTACCTCCAAGCTACAGCCCCAGCCCTATTTTTTATTCTTTATTTTGAAACAGGGTCTAAGTTGAGGAGAGCCTCACTAGGTAGTTGAGGCTGTCCACAAACCTGGATCCTCTGGTCTCAGCCTCCCAAATGCTGGGATTACAAGTGTGTGCCACCACGCCCGGCTCCCTATTTCATTTTTTATTTGGAAACAGGGTCTTGCTAAGTTGCTGAGAGCCTCGCTAAGTTGCTGAGGCTGGCTTTGAATCTCTAATCCTTTGAACCCTGTTTCAAATAAATAAATAAATAAAATAAAAGGACATGGGCTGTAGCTGTGAGGTAGAATGTCCCTGGATTCAATCCCCACTACCGAAGCAAAAAACAAAAATAAACTTTCAAAATGAGAAGCTGGGTGTGGTGGGACACACCTGTAATCAGGGAGGCCAAGACAGGAGAATTGCAGGTTTGAGGTCAGTCTCAGCAATTTAGCAAGACTCTGTTTCACAATTAAAAATAAAAAAAGGGCTGGGGCGCAGCTTGGAGGCAGAGCGCCCCTGGGTCCAATCCCTAGTACCAGACACATGCAAAAAGGAAAAAAAAAAAAAAAAAAGACCAAGTGAGATTAGAGACAAGTGAAAGAAAAAAATGAGACTTCTAAGTAGAAGCAAGGCATAAACCAAAATTCCCAGAATTTTGTGCAGCAGTAATATTTAAACATTTTCATTTAAAAATTAGTAAAAATCACTCTGAATTGCAGTCCAAGGGGGAGGGGAAGCAACAAGGCATAGAAGAAGTAGGAAAAAAATTACTACAATTTACAGTTTTCTTTTACCTGTTTTCATGAATCCTGGATGCTCAGCAATGTTTGAACTATTTAACAGTTTCACAGCTTTTCGATAATTGCCCCTTAAGTACTCAAAATTGCTTTTAAGGAACAGAGAAGGTGCAGACTGGAAAGAAAATATGCAAGTTGTTTAACATTTGTTTTCAGATACCTAATGCAAGATTATAATTATACTGTTGCACAGGTGTGCGTTCAAGAGCACAAATGAATCAGTTAAGTCACGGCGACAGAAAACTATACGTGAGTATTTTTTTTGGTACTGGGGATTGAACCCTGAGGCATTCTACCTTCAAGCTATACCCCCAGCCCGATTTTATTTCTTATTTGGAAACAGGGTCTCCTTAGGTTGATGAGAGTCTCACTACTTGCTGAGGCATGAATATTTTTTATAATACTAGGGATTGAACACTCCACCTCATGCATGCTAGGCAAGTATGCTACCACTGAGATACAGCGGCAGCCCCACAAAACACTACTCAGTGGCGAGAGTTTTCACTACTCTCGCAATCTAAAAACGTCAAACCTGCCAGAGAGGATCTACCTAAAAAACGTAACATAACCTATATGTATTAGAATACAGTTGTACAATATCAACTGACTTTTCATCTATTACACGACTAACTAGAAGCCACTTAATTTTTCTTTTTCTTTTTGTGGTACTAGGGATTGAACTCAGGGGGCATTCTACCTCCGAGCTATACCCCCAGCCCTATTTTTTATTATTTTGAAACAGGGTCTCACTAAGTTTTGGAGAGCCTCACTAGGTAGCTGAGGCTGGCTGCGAACCCTGATCCTCCCGTCTCAGCCTCCCAAATGCTGGGATTACAAGCGTGCACCACCACGCCCGGCTCACTTAATTTTTCCATTTCTATTTTTTTTTTTTTTTTTTTTTTGCGGTACTGGGGATTGAACTCAGGGGCATTCTACCTCCAAGCTATACCCCCAGCCCTATTTTTTATTCTTTATTTTGAAACCGAGTCTCACTAAGTTGCAGAGTGCCTCACTAGGTAGCTGAAGCTGGCCGCGAACCCGGATCCTCTGGTCTCAGCCTCCCAATGCTGGGATTACAAGTGTGTGCCACCACGCCCGGCTCATTTCTATTCCTTTTTTAGAGACGGGGTCTCGCTGTGCTGCCCAGGCTGGCTTCAACTTGTGGCCTCAAGTGATCCTCCTGCCTCAGCCTCCTGAGTAGTGGGGATCACAGGCCCAGCCAGTGTGACAGCACAAACTAGGTCTTTTCATATCAGTGGTTATTAGGAGACTGGTGATCTTCCTCTTTGTTATTTCTTGGAAATGTCAGACAAACATTCTCCTACTGAGCTGTACCTCCAGTTCAAGCTGGTATAACTTTAAGGAAAAATATATGAAAACTATAGATACAATTTTTTTTTTGGTACTGGGTATTGAACCCAGGGCCATTCTACCTCCCAGTTACACTCTCAGCCCCACTTTTAATTTTTTTTATTTTGAAACAAGGTTTCACTAAGTTGCAGAGGGCCTCACTAAGCAGCTGAGGCTGGCCACAAACCTGTGATCCTCCTGTCTTAGCCTCTCAAGTGCTGGGATTACAGGCTACACCACCACACTTGGCTTCTATGGATACAATATGATCTCTACTCCCCAACTCTGCAATATGAGGGTTTCTAGCTAGTAGCATATATAATAGACTTGATGCTAGAGCTTGACCCAGGGATGCCTGCAGGCTAAACACAAGCTCTACCACTGAGCTACATGCCAGCCCAAAATAATGAGCTGAGGAATACTCAGAGTTAAACAAGAAAACCACAAGTTGAAAACACAAGTCCAGAAGAAACTTACATTCCCCGCCGTGTTCATGACCGACTTGATCTCCCTTTTGCAGGCTTTCAAGGACTTCATTTGAATGTACGCTCTTACTTTGTACTGTCAAAGGGAAAATGCTAGTATGTAGTAAGTATGGTTAATTACATATGTTAAAGTTTGCTTTCTAATTATAAAAAAATTCAACCAAGTCTTACAACACAGTTATACCAATTACTCGCAAAAGCAAGTTTAAAATAATCTTGAATATTCTACTTTGATTGTACTCTCGGAATATATAGATTCTAAAACCCGAAAAAAATATGGCACAATAAAATTTATATTTGAGTTCCAAGGAAAAATCCTACAAATGCTTATTTGCACGTGGTTAACGGACACTTGTTTCCATAACTCCACAAATTACTTTTATCATCCAGTATAATCGCAGGCCATTTCTCTCAAACTTTAGATACTGTGCAATCATCTTATTTTTATTTTATTTTTTTGCAGTACTAGGAGTTGAACTCAGGGGCATTCTACCTCCTAGCTACAACCCCAGCCCTATTTTTTATTCTTTATTTTGAAACAGTGTCTCACTAAGTTGTGGAGAACCTCACTAGGTAGCTGAGGCTGGCCACGAACTGGGATCCTCCAGTCTCAGTCTCCCAAATGCTGGGATTACAAGCGTGCGCCACCACGACCAGCTCTGTGCAATCATCTTAAACAAAATGTATTTGGAAGAATAGATGTACTTCTAAACTACAATGCTTCAAAGCCAAGTAAATATGTGTGCGTTGAGTTACATACTGCTTTCAGTGATTTTTCACATTGTTTCATTACTCATAAC
Organism: Graphiurus murinus; assembly: GCA_004027655.1. Lineage (NCBI taxonomy): Eukaryota > Metazoa > Chordata > Mammalia > Rodentia > Gliridae > Graphiurus > Graphiurus murinus. The sequence goes on from PVLC010021174.1 coordinate 25,254, forward strand.
CAGTAACCATATGTTATATATACCCAGCCTTCCAAAATTCATATCATGCTACCTGGTGTATCTTGGACTTGGCAGCTTCGATCAGAGCGCCACTTTCAGCTTTATGATTAGATCCATCTTTGTTGGTATTATTACCAGTCTGTAGGATGGTGAAACAAAGTTAATAAAAGTTAAGTAGTTTTAACCATAAATTACTTCAAAGTAAGGTAATAGGAGCATCTAGAAAGCTTTCTTTTTGTGTGTGTGAGGTACTGGGGATTGAATCCAGGGGCATTCTACCTCTGAACTACACCCCCAGTCTTATTTTAATTTTGAAACAAGGTCTCACTAGGTTGAGGAGAATCTCACTACTTGCTGAGGCTGTCCTTGAACCTGCCATCCTCCTGTCTCAGTCTCCCAAGTTCTGGGATTACAGGCAAGTACCACCATGTCCAGTTTCAGTAATACAGAATGAGTGACAGAAAACTCTCTTATGAATATATGTATGTATGTGACTTATTTGTAGTACTGGGGATTAAACCCAGGATCATTCTACCTCTGAGCTATACCCTTACTCTGATTTCATTTTATTTTTAAACGGGGTCTAAGTTGGTGAGAGCCTTCCTAAATTGCTGAGGCTGGCCTTGTACCTGTAATCCTCTTGTCTCAGCCTCCCAAGTACTGGGATTACAGGCGTGCACCACCACGCCTGACAGGGTTGTATCTTAATAAAGCTGTTAAGATGATATTTTACAACTACAAATGTTAATCATACTTTAATATTTTAGTTTATCTTGGAATACTCACCTCGTTCTTTCCGTTTTTGTTATTGTTACCCTGTGAAATCATTTTTTCTAGGACAGCAAGAAGATGCAAAGCTTTCTCAGCTTGGTAGGTTAATATATACAGGTCTACAAGCAAAAAGCACACTGCTTGGGCAAATTTTTCTTCTGGCAGGAAAAGAAAAAAAAAGAAAAGAAAAGTCACAATGCAAAGGTAGCACAGATCACAGGTCACCCTCCAACACAGGATGCAAAGCTCTGAAGAGAAACACCTCAATCTTGAGGCAAATGAACGCACACCACCTAGAGCCACCAACGGAACCGACTTGCTAGGCCGACAATGCTGACCTGTCAGACGTCGCATCCCTCCTCCCAGGGATTCAGTGACAGACCCTTCTTTGGTAAAATATTTACTAAACACCAGTGCACGTAATGAAGGCTATTACTTCAGCTGAAAAGAAACCTGAGTTCCAGTACCTGCTCTGCTACCTGTTAGGTGTGTACAGGGATTACAAGCGTACACTACCATGCCCGACTTTCCAACAATATTTCTAAAGTTGTCTTTAAAAACAGGGTAGAAGCCGGGCGTGGTGGCGCACGCTTGTAAGCCCAGCATTCGGGAGGCCGAGACCGGAGGATCCGGGTTCGAGGCCAGCCTCAGCTACCTAGTGAGGCACTCTGCAACTTAGTGAGACCCGGTTTCAAAATAAAGAATAAAAAATAGGGCTGGGGGTATAGCTCGGAGGTAGAACGCCCCTGAGTTCAATCCCCAGTACCGAAAAAAAACCAAAAAAAAACAAAAAAACAGGGTAGAAGCTAGGTTTGTTGACGTATGCTTGTAATCCTAGGGAGGCTGAGACGGGAAGATCATAGATTCTCGGTCAGCTTCAGCTACTTAGTGAGGCCTTGTTTTAAATAAAGAATAAAGCCGGGCGTGGTGGCACATGCTTGTAATCCCAGCATTCGGGAGGCTGAGACCGGAGGATCCGGGTTCGAGGCCAGCCTCATCTACCTAGTGAGGCACTCGGTAACTTAGTGAGACTCGGTTTCAAAAAAATAAAGAATAAAAAAAAAATAGGGCTGGGGGTATAGCTCGGAGGTAGAATGCTCCTGAGTTCAATCCTCAGTGCCGAAAATAAAGAAATAAAGAATAAAAATGGGGCTGGGGCTGGGGCAGGGTGTGGTGGCGCATGTTTGTAATCCTAGTACTTGGGAGGCTGAGACCAGAGGATCCGGATTCGTGGCCAGCCTCAACTACTTAGTGAGGCCCTCTGCAACTTAGTGAGATCCTGTTTCAAAATAAAGAATAAAAAATAGGGCTGGGGGTGTAGCTCAAGGGTAGAAGGCCACTGGGTTCAACCCCCAGTTCTGCAAAAAAAACCAAAAAAACTGAGTAAAAAGGAGTAGTACTGAAAGAGAACCTGGATTCATTCAAATGTTACATTGTTATTTACAATTAAGAAAAGTAAACACAGCTTCTCTTTTTCTTTAAATACTGACATGTAATTTTTTTTGGTTTAGGTTATCTAGGTAAAAGTACCATAAAATTTTGTAAATATGAGCAGAAAAGGAAATTTGTGACATGCTATATATCATACCAAAAGGTTCTATGAACTGGTAGAGTTTTTCACCAACTGATATTGCTTCTGTATACTGCCGCAGATGATACAGAATGACGGCTTGGTTGTAATACAACATGCTGTTTTCCACGTCGTCTAATCCGTCCATTTCCTCAACAGCTGAGTGGACCTATACAACAGTCAGTGGAGAATCTATTCTAACAACAGTAAGGAAACAAAGCACGAAAGCTAAAGAAGTCAGAGTCATAAGCAGGAACACACAGCCGGGTGTGGTGGTGCATGACTGAAATCTCAGCTACTTGGGAGGCTGAGGCAGGAGGTTGCAAGCTCAAGACCGTGTGACTCAGTGGTACAGCACCCCTGGCTTCAATCCACAGTACCACACACACAACAAAACCGCAATGACAACAACAAAAAGACAGAGACACAGCCCCCCTCCCCTTTTTTTTCTTTGGTGCTAAAGTTTGAACCCAGAGCCTCACACATGCTAGGTAACTGCTCTACCCCTGGGCTAGGTTCCCAGCCTTTAGTGACATTTATTCTGAATCTGAATTTTTTTCACTTTCAGCAGTTCCTCTAGTATCTTAATTACTCTCACACAGTAAAAATAATTTCTCTGTTTTCTGTTTTTTTTTTTTTTTTTTTGCGGTACTGGGGATTGAACTCAGGGGCATTCTACCTCTGAGCTACACCCCCAGCCCTAGTTTTATTTTTTT
>PVLC010021175.1:0-28304 GCA_004027655.1 Graphiurus murinus
GGTACTGGGGATTGAACTCAGGGGCATTCTACCTCCGAGCTATATCCCCAGCCCTATTTTTTATTCTTTATTTTGAAACCGAGTCTCACTAAGTTGCGGAGTGCCTCACTAAGTAGCTGAGGCTGGCCGCGAACCCGGATCCTCCGGTCTCAGCCTCCCGAATGCTGGGATTACAAGCGTGCGCCACCACGCCCGGCTACCAAGATTCTTTAATTTACTAATTACCACCAGGATAACAAAGTGATTTCATGCTCTTGGCAAAATGACACATGGGCATTTTTACGTATATTTTTGTGTGTGCTGGATGCTAAGCCTGTGGACTTTTCCAGTGAACTACACCCCCAGTCCCTCACTCATTATTTTTCAAACTCAATGAATGTAATACATACCAAATAATATAAATCATCACCCTAATTCTATCACAAAAAAATAACATTACCATTAAGAAATCCACTCCAAGCCGGGCGTGGTGGTGCACACTTGTAATCCCAGCATTCGGGAGGCTGAGACCGGAGGATCCGAGTTCGAGGCCAGCCTCAGCTAACTAGTGAGGCACTCCACAACTTAGTGAGACCCTGTTTCAAAATAAAGAATAAAAAATAGGACTGGGGGTATAGCTCGGAGGTAGAACGCCCCTGAGTTCAATCCCTAGTACCGCAAAAAAAAGAAAGAAAAGAAATCCACTCCAGCTGGGCATTGTGGCCCAGGTCTATAATCTCAGTACTTGAGAGGCTGAGACAGGAGGATCACAGGCTGCAAGCCAGCCTCAGCAGCTTAGTGAGGCTCTCAGCAACTTAGGCCCTGTCTTGAAATTATATATATATATTCAGGAAGAAATCCACTCCAGAGATTTTCCATGTGAGTGTCTTGGAAAAAAAATAGACACATTTTATCAAATGAGAAGATACATACAGTCTCTAATTACAAAAATAAAGCTATATTTTATGGGGGATGTAATTCAGCCATAGAGCACTTGGCTAGCATGTACCAGGCATCCCCAGCCTTCAAAAAAAAAAAATTTCTTTTTATTTATTTTTTTCTATTCTCTCTTTTTTATTAATTAATTTATTTTTTCAGCACGGATTTTTTATACATTTCTTGAGTACAAAGGGTTACATAGACATTTATGACATATCAATCATTGTCAGATCACAAATAGCACCACTTCTTCGTTTTACATGTATAGCCCACATTGTTAACATAGCCTGGTAAAGCAAACTTTCTAGATTCCTAAAACCATAGTCCTTTAGGGTCATATATTTACTTTCTAAGAAGTAGGAGGGTCTTTCATCTACGCATCCTAAGGGCAATCTCCAGACTTCGAGACGCCAATGTAGCCATAGCAGAAGAGTCAGTATAATTGCTCATATATGCAGATAGCAACTGCCAGGGGGGAAAGGGCCCAGCTGGGCTCCCACAACTCCCCTGTTTTTATTTTAAAATGCACGAAGGATTGTGCCTGTCTTAGATAGGAAGTTTACCCCTCCAAAAGAAACCCTAATATTTTACTTAGATTTAACAGAAGAAAAACTGAAATGAAACTAAAGTAAGTGCTGAAGTTGAAATAAACACTGTTTTACCACAGAGCTATTATTGCTGAAGACATAAATAAAAGGATGAGGGGCTGGTTGTGGTGGTGCACACCTATAGTCCCAGGGACTCCAGAGGCAGAGGCAAGAGGCTGACTGCAAGCTCAAGAACAGCCTGGGAAATTTAGCAAGACCCTGTCTCAAAGCTATGTTTTTGGGTGTGTGTGTAGCACTGGGGATGAACCCAAGGGCATTCTACCACTGAGCTACACCCCCATCTTTGTTTTATTTTGAAAAAAGATCTCACTAAGTTGCTAAAGGTCCTGCTAAATTGCTGAGACTCTCCTTGGACCTGTGATCCTCCTGTCTCAGCCTTCCAAGTACTGGGATTATCGGCATGCACCATCACACCTCGCCAAATAAAAAATTTTATAAGGTAGAGTGCCCCTGGTTTCAATTCCTGGTACTGCAAATGAAGAAAAAGAAAAAAGAGATGGGGAGGGGCGGTCTACAATCTTTTATCAAGCTTCTTGTGGGTTGTGGGGCAGCAGTTACGCCCTTCTGGATTCTAAAGTCTCATGATCTGGTTGATTTTAACCTATAATGTACTTCAATGAGGATCTTTTCAAGTTTCTCTTCATCAGAATCTTTTAAGTTTCTTAGATATGTGTCCTCATACCTTCCTTCAGATTTGGGAAGCTTTTGGCCTTTTTTTTAGGTACTAGATATTGAACCCAGGGATGTTCTACCTTTGAGCTAACCCCCCAGTGCTTTTTAATTATCTTTTTGTTTCGAAACAAGGTCTTACTACTTGCTGAGGATGTCCTGAATCTGGCGATCCTCCTGTCTGAGCCTCCCAAGTACTGGGATTACAGGCACGTGCTACCATGCCCGGCTTTATTTTTTACTTTTGAAACAGGGTCTTGAAGCCAGGTGTGATGGCACACGCTTGTAATCCCAGCATTTGGGAGGCTGAGACAGGAGGATCTGGGTTCGAGGCTAGCCTCAGCTACCTAGTGAGGCACTCTGCAACTTAGTGAGTCTGTTTCAAAATAAAGACTTAAAAATAGGGCTGGGGGTGTAGCTCGGAGGTAGAATGCCCCTGAGTTCAATCCCCGATATCGCAAAAAAAAAAAAAAAAAAAAAGGAAACAGGGTCTTGCTAAATGGCCGAGGGCAACCGGGCATGGTGGCGCATGCTTGTAATCCCAGCATTCGGGAGGCTGAGACCGGAGGATCTGGGTTCGAGGCCAGCCTCAGCTACCTAGTGAGGCATTCCACAACTTAGTGAGACCCTGTTTCAAAATAAAGAATAAAAAATAGGGCTGAGGGTATAGCTCGGAGGTAGAATGCCCCTGAGTTCAATCCCCAGTACCTCAAAAAATAAATAAATAAATGGCTGAGGGCCTCACCAAGTTGCTGAAACTAGCCTTGAACCTGTGATCTTCCTGTCTCAGCCTCCCAACTACTTAGATTACAGGTGTGTGCCCTCATGCCCAACTTCCTTGTGTGTATTATAATGTATAAGAAAGTGATAGTACATGTTTGGCTGATTTTCCTGTAGAACTGCTTAGGATATTGGATTCAGAGTCTGTCTTCCTCCGGAGAGGATTAAGATGTGACCCGCCCTGCTTCCCGAGGGGTGGCCAATATGGAGCAGGTCCTAGAAGTTCTCCAGGCTCTGAATATAGTGTCAATTTCATACCTCGGCATTTGAGATCCTCCGGTCTCAGCCTCCCAAATGCTGGGATCACAAGTGTGTGCCACTACACCCAGCTTTTCCCAAGTCCTATTTTTTATTCTTTATTTTGAAACAGAGTCTCACTAAGTTGCAGAGGGCTTCACTAAGTAGCCGAGGTTGGCCACAAACCCGGATCCTCCTGCCGGCGTGGTGGCACATGCTTGTAATCCCAGTACTAGAGAGTACTAGAGAGGCTGAGACTGGAGGATCCGCCCTTGGTGAGGCTGAGACTGGAGGATCCGCCCTTGGTGAGGCTGAGACTGGACCTCTGCAACTTAGTGAGACCCTGTTTCAAAATAAAGAATAAAAAAATAGAACTAGGGGTATAGTTCAGAGGTGAGATGCCCCTGGGTTTAATCCCTAGTACCACACACACACACAAAAAGTAGCGTGAGGTTTTCTGAGGATACTTCAATTTTATTTTACTTAATCCTAACGTGGGTCTCCTGTAGCTTCTCTTCGGTACATAGTATTTTTCTTTTTTCTTTTTTTCTTTTTTTTTTGTGGTACTGGGGATTGAACCAAGTGGCATTCTACCTCTGGGCTAGGCCCCAAGTCCTATTTTTATTTTATTTTTTTGCGATACTGGGGATTGAACTCAGAGGCATTCTACCTCCGAGCTATACCCCCAGCCCTATTTTTTGTTCTTTATTTTGAAACAGGGTCTCACTAAGTTGCAGAGGGCTTCACTAAGTAGCTGAGGCTGGCCATGAACCCGGATCCTCCTGTCTCAGCCTCCCAAGTACTGGGATTACATGCGTGTGCCACCACCAGGAAGTGAACAGCTGCCATGGTGTTCTGTCTCACTACAGGCTCCAAAACAACGGGTCCAACTGACGGTGACCTTCGAGAAGCCTTTGAAACTGTGAGCCCAAACAAACCTTCTCTCCTTATAAATATATCATCTCAGGTATTTTGTCATAGTAATGGAAAGATGGCTAATATGGTTTCACCACCAGCAGCCCAATGCTTTAGTCCAGAAATGACATAGGAACCACCGACACTTTGCTGCCTCACTTTAAGGGGAAATGCAATCTTCTCAAAGAGAAACTGCCATTGGATGTAAGACTATGGAAGTTGTAACTGGAGATCTACCTACTTTATTCCTTCAATTCTGAGATACACATTTTCAGTATTTTAATATTCCTGAAATCAGGAGGCAGCCATGTGTCAGTATTATGACTTTTTTTTTTTTTTTTTGGTACTGGGGAATGAACCAGGGGCATTCTACCTCCAAACTACGCTCCCAGTCCTATTTTTTATTCTTTATTTTGAAACAGGGTCTCACTGAGTTGCAGAGGGCCTCACTAGGTAGCTGAGGCTAGTTGGGAACCTGTGATCCTCCTATCTCAGTCTCCCAAGTACTGGGATTACAAGTGTGCATCACCACACCTGGCCTTATGACATGGTGTGTGTGTGTGTGTTACTGAGGATTGAACCCAGGGGCATTCTTTTGTGTGTGTGTGTGTGTGTGTGTGTGTGTGTGTATGTGTGTGTGTCAATGGGGATTGAACCCAGGGGCATTCTACCTCTGAGCTACACCCTAGCCCTATTTTATTTTTTTTATTTTGAAACAAGGTCTCATTAAGCTGCAGAGGGCCTCACAAGTAGCTGAAACTAGCCATGAATCTGTAATCCTCCTGTCTCAGCCTCCCAAGTACTGGGATTACAAGTGTCCACCACCACCCCTGGCTGAACACAGGGGAATTCTACCTCTGAGCTACATCCCCAGCCCAATTTTCTGCTTTTGTTTTGAAACAGGGTCTTGCTAGGTTTCTGAGATTCTCACTACTTGCCGAAGCTGTCCTTCAACCTTTGATCCTCCTGTCTCAGCTCCCAAGTACTGCGATTACAGGTGTGCACCATCATGCCCGGCTTGACATCTTCTTCTAACATCTTAGTAAGAGCTAGACAATGATGGCATTGGTGCATCTTAGATTTAATAAAATACACTAAACTGGGACTTATCATCCTATTAAAAATCATGAAATTAGCTGGGCGTGGTGGCCCACGCTTGTAATTCCAGTACTTGGGAGGCTGAAACTGGAGGATCTGAGTTCGCTGCCAGCCTCAGCTACTTAGTGAGGCCCTCCACAATTTAGTAAGACCCTATTTCAAAATAAAGACTAAAAAAAAAAAATAGGGCTAGGGGTGTAGCTCAGAGGTAGAATGCCCCTGGGTTCAATCCCCAGTTCCGCAAAAAAGAAAAAAAAATCATGAAATTAGATGAGCCCACCTGTGGGAAACTGTTCTAAGTCTTAAAAAAAAATAATAAATGTTGGCTTAAGGATTCTTGCTTGCTTTGGCAGAAGACTGTCATTTTTGAGGGAACTGAAACAGTGACAATGACCTCGGTGCTGCCTCGATATCTAAGCTATGACCTTCTGTGTTTTTGTTTTGTTTTGCAGTACTGGGGATTGAACTCGGGCATTCTACCTCCGAGCTATACCCCCAGCCCTATTTTTTAATTCTTTATTTTGAAACAGGGTCTCACTAAGTTGCAGAGTGCCTCACTAGGTAGCTGAGGCTGGCCACAAACCCAGATCCTTCGGTCTCAGCCTCCCAAATGCTGGGATGACAAGCGTGCGCCACCACGCCCGGCTTGACTTTCTGTTTTACTGCACCTTTTACTTGCTTTGCTTAAGGGCGAAAGAATTCCCTAAGGAGGAAGGGAGCTGAAGACAGCAACCTCTGCCAAACCTCAAAACTGCCAGGTAACATCTTATCTTCAAACGCACTCCTAACACAATGCTCTACTCCCTAGCAAGAGACAATCTATGACTCAATGACCCAATCTTAATTCTGTAAGCCTGTAATAAAAGAGCTGAGTTTTACTCGGGGAGTTTGGCTCTCTGGCCTTCTCCCCTCTCACCTCTTCTAGACCAGGAATAAAGTCTCAAGCATTTTTTTCAGCGGATCCTCCTGTGCCCTGGTGGCACAGAGCCCGGCAACCACCTGGTGATGTTGATAACAATGAGAACTGAGGAACAAGCTTGGCTGCTCCAATACCTTGAGGTCAGGAAAATAAGGAGACTGGTGAGGAACATCCGGCAGCATGGGAGGAAACCTGGGGAAACATAAAGGCTTCAGAAGTGGAGGCCTGAATCGGAGACCGTGCTGCTGGGAAGCGAGGTGGGGCAGGCAGCTGCGATAAGATGGCAAGTGACGGTCATCAGCAGCCTCTGCAAAGGTGTCTGGTGACGTGGTGGGAGCAGAGCTTGGCTGCTGTGGTGAGGGAAGGCAGAAAGAAGAGACCACATTAGAAGGAATTGGATGCATAAACCAACTGGGAAATGGAGAGGCTTCTGGAAGTGTATGTGGTGCTCAAGAGAGGTTCTTTGGCTTGTTTGTTTGTTTGTGTGCTGGGGTGGGAACCCAGGGTCTCGTGCATGTTGGGCAAGTGCTCTATCCCCACTGCAATTCCAGCCCAGCTCTCTATAGCTAAGATCCTGGGCATATTTACAATCAGGGGGAAGAGACCAGACAGAGACAGGGACCAATACCAGGGCAGGTCACTGACAGGCGCAGGGGTGGAGCCGGGCACTCGTGGGGTGATTGTCTACCTCCGAGGCTGAACGTTTCATTTACAGTAATGAAAAGCAAGGGAGAAACTGCAGACACAACCAGGGCAGTAATTTTCAAGGTGGGGAAGAGTTTTAGGGTGAAGTTGTTAGGGTGCTTTTGCCTTTAAATAACAGCAGGTTAATTACCTCTAACCTCAGCACATCTGGAAGTAGATGGGTCCCAGATTAGGCTGGTGGTGTGTGTGCATCTTCCAAGGACACCTTCTATTTCTCCACCGTGCTGCCTCAGGTGGTTAGTTCGTCTTCCTCAGCCTGATGTACTCTGGGCACCGAAAGTCATGCAGCGCCGGGGGGAGGAAAGGGCTACTGAGCAGGTATTCAACAGTGTGTCTCAGTGGTTCTACCACATTCCAATCAAGTGGAGTGGCTTCATGTGGCCTTGAGGCGGGCCACACGGGAATGATGGAGGGAGAGGGACCGATGACTAGGGAGTACAGGCAAGTGATACACGGGCTGCAAAATCTAAAGTATAACTTGGCACTAAGGGGAATGTGGATGTGAGCCACCAGCGCCCTAGAGGAGCCACAGACTCTTGGAACAGTTACCAGACAGCGTGAACAAGAAAGGTGACCCCTGGCGTTCAGAGAGTGGGGGATTCACAGATACGATCCTCGAGGTGACTGGTGTATGGGACTGATCATGGCGGTGAGTGGTGGGCGGGTGGGCGGGGGGGGGGGGCAAAATGATTGCAAGCATGGCAGCAAGGTACTGAAGGTGAAATCAGCAGTGAGTGTGAGGAAGTGATGAAGCGACTGTGGAGAACTGTAATTAGGAGCAGAGGGTGATACGATCTGATAGGTGTTTCAAAGAAATCCAGACTTGTGCTTGTTTTGTTTTATTTATTTATTATTTTGGTACTGGGGATTGAATCCAGGGGCTTTCTACCACTGAGCTATGCCCCTGGCCCTTTTTAATTTTTTTTTTTTTTTTTAAATTTTCAAACAAGTTCTCACTAGGTTGCTGCGAGTCTTGGCAAAGTTTCGGAGGCTGTTCTCAAACCTGTGATCTTCCTGTCTCAGCCTTCCAAGTACTGGGATTACAGGTGTGTGCCACCATGTCCGGCTTGTATGTTTGATTTTTAACGTGCAGCAGGAGGAGTAATGTTCTAAAAGTAGCAGGGAACATAGCTCCCTGGTCTTCATGCCCTAAAGTATATGGGTGTGGAATAATAAAAAGCCACAGCATTCCACAGGACAATGGGTTTTTCATCAGAACAATAACGTGATGAGAATATTAGAAGTTGAACCCTGTGTGGTGGTGCACACCTCTAATCCCAGCTACTTAGGAGGCTGCGTCAGGAGAATTCCAAGTTTGAGGCTAGCTCTGTAGTCTAGCAAGACTGTCTCAAACAAACAAAAACAAAGAAGCACACAAGACAGAAAAGGAGCCGGGCACTGTGGTTCATGCCTGTAATCCTAGTACTTGGGAGGCTGAGACAGGAGGATTGCAGGTTCAAGGACAGTGAGGTAATTTAGCGAGACCTTTTCAAAATAAAAAATTAAACCAAAACCAAAACCAAAATCAAAAAATGAGTTAAAGACATTGCTGACAAAAGTCTGTATGTTCTAGAAGGTTCAGGGCTGTGTGTGGAATCAGTGAGAAGTAGGGACCTAAGTCAGATTGCGGATATACAAAACTTCAAGTTTATTCAATTATTTTTCCTTTGTTGCCTTTTTCTTTTGTCATCAGATTCATGAAATCATTGCTGGATTCAGTGTCACGAAGATCTCTCCATATTTTCTTCTGAGTTTTATACTTTCAGCTCTTTTGTTTAGGTCTTTGATCAATTTTGAGTTTTCGTCTTTTTTTTTTTTGGTATAAGGGATATAGTAAGGGTTCAACTTCATTGTTTTGCATGAGAATATCTAGTTCCCTTGGCACTGTTGAAAAGACTCATTGAATGTTCTTCATTCAGTCAAAAATCAACTGACCATGTTGTATTAGCTCTGGGTTCTCTAATTTTTCCCACTGGTTTATATGGCAATCCTATAGAAGTACCACGATATGTTGTTTACTGTAGTTGTGTAGTCAGCTCTAATATCAGGAAGTATGACTTCTCCAGTACTGTTTTGGCTTGGATGGAGGTTTTCATAGATGTGCATTTTCAGTTTCCTTCTTTTCCTAATTTGCTGAGGTTTTTTTTTTTTTTTTTTTTTTTTAATCTCTGATCTACACTCCAGCCCTATTTTATTTTTTAGTGGGAAATCACTATTTCACACTAAAGTTGCTGAGGGTCTTGTTAAGTTGCTGAGGCTGTCGTCAAACCTGTGATCTTGTCTCAGCCTCCCAAGTATTGGGATTACAGGTGAGTACTACCATGCCTGGCTAATTTGCTGAATTTTATCAACGGAGGTTAGAATTTGTCAAAAGACTTTCTGTATCTGTTGAGAGGATCACATGGGGAGTTACACTTGACTTTGAATGTTAAACTGATCTTGAATTTTTGGGACAAACCCCACTTAGTTATGCTGTCTCAACCTTTCTGTAGGTTGTTAGAATTCATTTGCTCCAAGTTTTGCACTTAAGTTCACGAGCATGAGAAGTGTCTGAAGTTTTCTTGTAATGTTTGTTACCAGGGCAATACTGGGTTTATAAAATAAAAGTGTTCACTCCTCCTCAGTTCTGGAAGAGTTTGTATAGAATTGGTGTTTATTTCTTTATTAAATACTTAGTAGAACTGGGCTCTACCAGTGGAACAATCTTTGGATGTTTTTCTTTTGTGGATAGAACCCCGGGTCTTCCATATGCTAGGCAAGTGCTCTACCACTGAACTACAATCCTGGTGTGATTTCAATTATTTTATTTTATTTTTTTGCGGTACTGGGGATTAAACTCAGAGGCATTCTACCTCCGAGGTATACCCCAGCCCCATTTTTTATTCTTTATTTTGAAACCGGGTCTCACTAAGTTGCGGAGGGCCTCACTAGGTAGTTGAGGCTGGCCTGGAACCCAGATCCTCCGGTCTCAGCCTCCCGAATGCTGGGATTACAAGCGTGCGCCACCACGCCCGGCTTCGATTTCAATTATTTCAAGTTTCTTAAATTTTGCTGTATGGCCACTGGTTCGGTGGTATCTCGAGGCCAGAGGGAAGCTCTTGCAGGCTCGAGCGGGCTTTACTAGGTGTCCACCTCATCCTCAAAGGGGTCGATCTCGCCACCGACCCGCGCAGCCCTCGATGGGTCCAGAACGCGTGAAACTCCCCGCGCAAGGTGCAAGAGCACTCGGAGGACCCGGCGAAGTCGGGACTCCACCGGAGGGCGTGCGCGCGCGCGTGCGCGGGGCGGAAGTCCCGCCTCCCGGCGCCTGCGGTTGGCCTCCGAAAGGAAGATGAGCCGGATTGCAGGAAGCAGAAGAGTTGGGAGGCGTGGCGAAGGGGCCCCTCTCTCCTATTGGCTGTGCGCGCAGAGTGGCCCGCTGCGATTGGCTGGGTGCCGGGGGCGGCAGTCTCGCGTCAGCCCGCCCCTCGGGCCGTGTGAGGCGCCGGGATAGCGAGCGCTGGCTGGGCCAGCGGCTGCTGGAGGCTTCCCCCTCGCCCGCGGTGCGAGGCGGCGGCCGCTGCGCGTCAGGTCCCGGCATCCGGCGCTGCAGGTCGGCGGGCGGCGGCGGCGGGCGGGGGGTGGCGAGCAGGGGCGTTGGCGCGGCGGGCGGGCGGGCGGACCCGGGCCTGCGCGGAGCGGTCTCGGCTGTCTCCCTTTCCAGGTGATTGCTGGTTGTTGTGGGTTTTCTGCAGACGTGACCTTTGTGTAATTTGCTGAAGGCTCCACGCGCTGGTCTGGGGGCGAAGCGGCAGACGCGTGGTGCTGTCATTTGTCGTGGTTTGTGTGTGTGCCTTCTGGATTAAGGGAACGGGGATGACATTGTGCTTTGGTCTCCGGTGACCGTCCATTCTCAAGGTCTCGCCCACTTAAGACAAAAACCCGGCACATCCTACCCGTATTGGAAGTAGGCTTTTTCGTCCTCCTGTCTCGCCCTCTCCATCTTTCTCTTTCCTTGTCTTCTCCCCTCGCTCCCCTCCCCCAACTCTTCTCCTCACCCTCTTTCCGTTTTTATTTTTTCCTGCCGCATTAAACTTTGCTGGAGGGTCTTTGTAAAAATTTAAAAAGCCTTAGGTCATCCACGTGTCTGTTTACTTGCAGGCCTGACAGTTGGGAAGAGACTGGAGGAAAGATGCCGTCCGAATCCTTCTGTTTGGCCGCCCAGACTCGACTGGACTCTAAATGGTTGAAAACAGATATACAGGTGGGGTTTGACCATGCCTTTTTCTTGGTGTGTTCCTGCCTCCGTATTTAAGTTTCTGGCTAGGGCCTTTTTGGGAATATGTAAGAGGATGTCAGTTCTTGTCTTGTTAGAGAAACAGGTTTATTTGCCTTAACTTAAAATGTAACGGTGTTTATGGCTGTTCTTGTAGATTGCATATGGCTGCATTTTACAGTTGTCAGTGCAAGAAATTTGAGATCTAGTTGTACACATTTTTTCCATTAATGATTCTTTAAATTTGCACCCCTTTTTTTTTTTTTTTTTTTTTTTTTTTTTTTTTTTTTTTTTTTTTTTTTTTTTTTTTTTTTTTTTTTTTTTTTTTTTTTTTTTTTTTTGTACTGGGGATTGAACCCAGGAGCATTGTTCCTCTGAGCTACATCCTCAGCCCTGTTTTATTTTTCATTTTGAAATAGCGTCTCACTAAGTTGTTGAGGGCCTTGCTAAGTTGCAGAAGCCATCCTGGAGCCTGCGATCCTTTTGTCTCAGCCTCTCAAGTACTGGGATTACAAGAGTGGCATCCAGGGTAGTTTATGTCATTTTTAACCATGTGTTGGTGACTGTTCTTTGTTTCTGATAGGTGTGTGTGTGTGTGTGTGTGTGTGTGTGTGTGTGTGTGTGTTGGGAATTGAACCTCAGGGGTATTCTATCTCCCAGCTACACCTCCAGCCCTGTTTTCTTTTTCTTTTGCAGTACTGGGGATTGAACCCAGGGGCATTCTACCTCTGAGCTACACCCCCAGCCCTATTTTTTATTCTTTATTTTGAAACAGGGTCTCACTAAGTTGCTGAGGCTGGCCACGAACTCTGATCTCAGCCTCCCAAGTACTAGGATTACAAGCATGCACCACCACACCCGGCTTTATTTTTCATTTTGATGCAGTCTTGCTAAGTTGCTGAGAGCCTTGTGAACTTACTGAGGCTGGCTTCAGACCTGGGATCCTCTTGTCTCAGCCTCCCAAGTACTGGGATTACAGGCAGTTTTTGAGATGTTCTGTTAACCATGTCGGGGAACAACGAAGTGACATGTAGTAGCTTATGGCCTGAAGAAACTCACTCATTTTATAGGATCCTGTGTTTGTATTTCTTGAAAGTCAAGAGTCAATTTAGTTGAGCTGTTTTTTTTTTTTTTTAGCGGTACTGGGGATTGAACTCAGGGGCATTCTACCTCCCAGCTATACCCCCAGCCCTATATTTTTTATTCTTTATTTTGAAACCGAATCTCGCTAAGTTGCGGAGTGCCTCATTAGGTAGCTGAGGCTAGCCTCGAACCCGGATTCTCTGGTCTCAGCCTCCCTAATGCTGGGATTACAAGCGTGCACCACCACCCCCGGCGAGCTGTTTGTTTTATATTTATGATAGATCTTATTAAGAGGTGTGCTCAGATTTTCACATCAGGAACATGAGGAAAAAGAATATTGGCCTTAGATCCTGTTTGACTTATAATTGTAAACTTGTCAGAAAATTATCAAATAATAACTAATATTTCTGTAGTTGATTCTTTACCCCTAAGCTAGTTTTTTTGTGTGAATGATTTGGAAAAACTACTTTTGGAACTTCATATCACTAGCAAAAAGAAGTATCTGAAATATCTTTTTTTTTTTGCAGTTCTGTGGAATTGCACCCAAGTTCTTACACAGCTTCAGACCTGTGATCCATCCTCTTGTCTCAGCCTCCCAAGTGCTGGGGTTACAGGCATTTTCCAGCTGTTTCTGATAGTTTTTGAAATGTTGTTGGGAAACAGTGAAGTGACATGTAGTAGCTTATGGCCTGTTGTAGCTCTACCACTGAGTTACATCCTGAGCCCCCAAGATATTTTGTAGTATATGTTTTTTTTTGCTTCTCCAAGGTTAACCATTTTAAATATTTGTCAAATAATCTACCTTTTACAATAGTCTTACATAACATATGACTGTTTATTAAGAGTCATGTAGTGAGTCTATAAGCAGTAGTTGATCATAGATATTTGTACTGAAGTGTTATTGCCTCTGCCAGAATTTTCCTCCTTTTGAAGTGGGTATTGAGTGTCAGTAAATATTAGAGCAAATATTTAGAACAATGTTGTGGTTGGTTGAATTGTTATTTATTTATTTTTTTTTATGGTATTGGAGATTGAACTCAGGGGCATTTTACCTTTGACCTCCACTCCCAGCCCTTTTTATTTTTATTTGTTGTTTGGAAACAGTCTCTCGCTAGATTGCTAAGAGTCTCACTATATTGCTGAGGCTGTTCTCAAAATTGCAACCTCCTGTCTCAGCCTCCCAAGTCCTGGTATTGCAGGTGTGCACCACCACACCAGCTTCCTAGGATTGTTATTAATATTGTAATATTAGCTAAGACTGAGCATAAGGAATTGGGTTAAGAATTGGTGTAGTAGTCTTCTTTTTTCTTTTTTGGTATGAGGGATTGAACCTAGGGGCATTCTACCTCTGAGCTACACCCCCAGCACAATTTTATTTTTTGTTTTGAAACAGGGTCTTGCTAGGTTGCTGATACTCTTGCTACATTGCTAAGGCTAGCCATGAACCTGCAATCTCCTGTTTCAGCCTCCCAAGTACTGGGATTACAGTTGTGTACCACCATGCTTTGCTAGTAGTTGTTATTCTTTTGAGTTTTTTTTTTTGTTGTTGTTGTTTAAACATTTTCTTTATTTACTTATTGCTGTCTTTTTTAATCTTGTGGGAGAGGTGAGAGGTAACTTATTTCTGAAATATTGAGATTCAGGTAAACTTTTTTTTGTTTTTTGGTACTGGAGATTGAACCTGGGTCAGGGTGGGGTTTGCCTCCAAGCTGTACTTCCAGTTCTGTTTTTTTTTTTTTTTTTTTTTTTTTTTTTTTTTTTTTTGTGGTACTGGGGATTGAACTCAGGGGCATTCTACCTCCGAGCTACACCCTCAGCCCTATTTTTTATTCTTTATTTTGAAACAGGGTCTCACTAAGTTGCGGAATGCCTCACTAGGTAGCTGAGGCTGGCTGTGAACCCAGATCCTCTGGTCTCAGCCTCCCAAATGCTGGGATTACAAACGTGCGGCACCACACCCGGCTCAGTTCTGTTTCTTAATTTTTATAGTATCTCACTAAGTTGCGGAGGGTCTTGCTAAATTGCTGAGGCTGGCCTTGAATCTGTGATCCTCTTGTCTCAGCCTCCCAAGTAGTGGGATTACAGGCATGTGCCTCCACATGCCTGCCTTCTTGGCCCTTTTTAGACATTTCAAATGTTGTTCAAAAGTCTTCCAGGCTAGGCGTGGTGATGCACACTGGTATTCCAAGCGGAGGCAGGAAGTTCTCAAATTCGAGGCTAGCTTTGGTATCTTAGTGAGACCCTGTTTCAGGGAGAAAGGAGGGGAGGGTTGGGCATGTGGCTCAGTGCATGAGGCCCTGGCTTCAGTCCTTATACTGCCCCTAAAAGCCTTCCAAATTTCTCCAGGAATAAGTGATTAGGTTTTGTATAGTAGACCAGAAGAAAATGTGTAATGGATATTGCAGGTATTCAAATAGCATGAAAAATATGATTGCTGACTTTTTTTTTTTTGGCGGTACTGGGGATTGAACCCCAGGCATTCTACCTCCGAGCTACACCCCCAGTCCTATTTTTTATTCCTTATGTTGAAACAGAGTCTCACTAAGTTGCAGAGAGCCTCACTAAGTACCTGAGGCTGAGGCTGGCTATCAACTCGGATCCTCCAGTCTCAGCCTCCCAAATGCTGGGATTACAAGCGTGTGCCACCTCGCCCCACCTGACTTTTGTTTTATATAGTTTCTCCAGCATTGCTTTTTCCTATTCCTTTTTATTTCTTTCTCTTTTTTTTTGTGGTACTGGGGATTGAACGCAGGGGCATTTTACCTCCGAGCTACACCCCCAGCCCTACTTTTTTTATTCTTTATTTTGAAACCGGGTCTCACTAAGTTCACTAAGTTGTGGAGTGCCTCACTAGGTAGCTGAGGTTGGCCACGAACCCGGATCCTTTGGTCTCAGCCTCCCAAATACTGGGATTACAAGTGTGCGCCACCACACCCGGTTTCCTTTTTATTTCTTATTGTTGAGACAGTGTGTCGCTAAATTGCCCAGGCTGGCCTTGAACTTGCCAGCCTCTTGCTGGAGCCGTTTCATTAGCTGAGTTTATAGGCATCTGCTACTGCGCCCGGCTCCAGTCCCAGTCCTTTTTGAAACAGGGTCTTGCTAAGTTGCTGAGGGTCTTGCTAAGGTGCTAAGGCTGGCCTTGAACCTGTGAACCTCCTGTCTGAGCCTCCCACGCACTGGGATTACAGGAATGTATCACCATGACTGGCTCTAGCATTGCTTATTAAATGTGAGGAATGAGTATTGTTCTTTTTTTTTTTTTTTTGCGGTACTGAGGATTGAACTCAGGGGCTTTCTACCTTCGAGCTATACCCCCAGCCCTATTTTTTTTTATTCTTTATTTTGAAACCAGGTCTCACTAAGTTGCGGAGTGCCTCACTAGATAGCTGAGGCTGGCCGCGAACCCGGATCCTCCGGTCTCAGCCTCCCAAATGCTGGGATTACAAGCGTGTGCCACCACGCCCGGCTCAGTATTGTTCTTTTACACTGAGGAATTAGACATGGTTTGGGATGTCTGCAGAGGAACATCATGGATGTGTACATCATGGATGCTGATAGGCTTTTCCCTTTACCTGGTTCAGGGTGGCTCTTCCACCTGGAGTGTGAAGCATCCCATTTCTTACCTAGGGATTTTGTATTGGAAACAGAATTCATACCTGGTTAATGAATAATTTGTAGGAGAGACATACATGTAGAAAGATGTTTCATAGGAAATATCTTTTTTTTTTTTGTGGTAATGGGGTTCAAACCCAGGGACATTCTACCTCTGAGCTACATCCCTAGTCCTTTTTATTTTTTGTTTTTAAACAATCTTGCTAGGTTACTGAGGCTTCAGCCTCATATGTACTGAGATTACAGGCATGTGCCACCATGCCCAGCAAAACATTTGTTTTATACAAACTATTTATTTGAAACTTTGAGTAACTTCTAGAATGTAAATTTTTTTTTTTTTTTTTGTGGTACTGGGGATTGAACCCAGGGGCATGCTACCTCTGAGCTACATCCTCAGCCCTATTTTTAATTCTTCATTGTGAAACAGAGTCTTACTAAGTTGAGGAGGGCCTCACTAAGTAGCTGAGGCTGACCACAAACCTGCGATCCTCCTGTCTCAGCCTCCTAGGTACTGAGATTACAAGCATGTGCCAGCACGCCTGCCTTAGAATGTAAGATTTTTGGAATGTGGTGATTTTTTTTTTTTTTTTTTTTTTTTTTTTTTTTGCAGTACTGGGGATTGAACTCAGGGGCGTTCTACCTCCGAGTTATACCCCCAGCCCTATTTTTTATTCTTTATTTTGAAACCGAGTCTCACTAAGTTGCGGAGTGCCTCACTAGGTAGCTGAGGCTGGCTGCGAACCCGGATCCTCTGGTCTCAGCCTCCCGAATGCTGGGATTACAAGCATGCGCCACCATGCCCGGCTGGAATGTGGTGATTTTTAATGCGTGTGTATTATAAGGAAACTGCTCCTCGAATTCTTGGTATAGTTGTTAAAATGAATCATGCCCAGGGCCCTGCAACCAGCAGCTTCTAATGGAGTGCCCTTGTACACCACACATCTGTCTGGTTTTTACATGAATATAACTTTAATTTTTCAACACTTTTTCTGATTGTTGTATGGAGTCACTTGAATCACCATGTTTTCCTTCACTACTCTCTTGAGAAGGCAAAAAATACAGAACTAGGAGATGTTAGCCACATCATTATTTCTGTAGTAGAAGCCCTTTTATCTTATATGATGGGTAGTTTTTCAGTGAGCTCAAAAGTTAGTTAAGCAAAGAACTATAAAAAATAGTACATGATGCTTTTCATTCTTAAAACATTGGCATAGTTGTTTGCCAGTCTTTTAAGGCTAATGGTGTGTCTTTGAGCATGGGTCCAGAATGGGAGTTATCCTGCTCTTTCTTGCATAAGCTGCACTCAGATAAATTTCCTACAGTTTCTATTTTGGGGTTCTTTGAAGTGGCACATGAAATAAGATATGCATGAAGCAATTTTTTTTAAAGCTTTTTATTTTGAAATAATAATAGACTCACAGGAAGTTGCAAAGAAAATCGAAAGGTCATGGTGTACTCTTTACCCATCCTCCCTGAGTGGCTACATCTTCTGTAACTATGGAACAATACCAAAGCCAGGAAACTGACATTGGTACAACTTGTGTGCATAGTTTGTGCCTTCTCATGTGTGTCTACTCAAGTAACCACCACCACAGTTAGAGAAAACTATCTCCTCACCAGCATGGTCCTCTAGTCATATCTACTCTGTGCATCAGTTTCTAACCCCTGCAACCACTGATCTGTTCTCCATCCTATACTTTTATTTTATTTTTTTTGGTACTGGAGATTGAACTCAGAGGCATTGTACCTCTGAGCTACACCCCCAGCCCAATTTTCTTATTTGGAAATGGAGTCTCACTAGGTTGCTGAGAGCCTTGCTAAGTTGCCAAGGCTGGCTTTAAACCGGTGATCCTCCTGTCTCAGCTTCCCAAGTCACCATGCCTGGTCCCATATTATTATTTAAGAATGGCCCCATATCCTTCTTTAAGAATTGCCAGTGATCTGGGCATGGTGGTGGTGCACGCCTGTAGTCCCAGTACTTAGGAGACGGAGATAGGAGGATTGCAGGTTTTAGGCCAGCTTTACCAATTTAGGGAAACCATCAGCAACTTAGAGGGATCCTGTTTTGAAATAAAAAATAAGAAGGACTGGGGTGGTAGTTTGGAGATAGGAAGCTCCAAGGTTCAATCCCCAGTACCAAAAAAAAAAAAAAAAAAAAAAAAAGGAATGGCTGTGTGAGCATTCTGTAACGTAATTTACCTTTTATCATTGCCAGCTGGCATTCTCCAGAGATGGGCTCTGTGGTCTGTGGAATGAAATGGTTAAAGATGGAGAAATTGTTTATACTGGGACAGAATTAACCCAGAATGGAGAGCTCCCTCCTAGGAAAGGTAAGTGACTTTAGTATTTCCTATTCATAAAGACCAATATAAATTGTATAATGTAATATGCTATAGGAATAGTAGCATTTGCGTATACCTCTTGGAAGCTTTGTTTTTTACTTTGGCGATTGGTGTCTAAGATGTTAATATTTTAAGTTGCCCATATTTCATTGTTTATGTTAATTGTTTTGTTTTGTTTTTTTTCCAAGTATGCTAGGCTGTGCCCCTAGCCTTTTTTCAAGTTTTTTTTTTTTTTTTTTTTAATCTTTTGTTTTCAAACAGGGTCTCACTACGTTGCTGAGGCTGTGCTTGAACCTGCCATCCTCCAATCTCAGCCTCCCAAATACTGGGATTATAGGCACGTGCCACCAGGCCCAGCTTTCAAGTTTTATTTTGAGATAGAGTGTCACTAAGTTGCCCAGACTGACCTCAAACTTGTGATCTTCCTTTCTCAGCCTCCTAAATAGCTAGGGTTACAAGTGTGTGCCGGCATGTGTGGCTTGAAGGCATTTTCATTGCAAAATCATTTTCTTGCATTTGTGGTCTCTTCTAGTATCTAGTTTGCAGCTTATGAGAAGTTGTTAACATTTCCTCTTTCAAATTCCAAAGCAGACTTTGCCTTGGCTAACTGTAAATATTGATTATTGGAAGATTGAGTGGAAATTATCTCTAAAATTTTTCATATGTAACTCTCCTTTGGGAGTGTATATAAGACTTTTTAGTTTTTGTGGTACTGGGGATGGAACCTAGGGATATTCTATCTCCAAGCTACAACCTCCGCCCTTTTTTTAAAAAATTCTTTTATTTTGAAACAGGGTCTCACTAAGTTGCTGAGGCTGGCTGCAAACCTGAGGTCCTCCTGTCTCATCTTCCCGACAACTGGAATTACAAGCGTGTACCACCACACCTGGCTATGTAAGACTTCCTAGAAGTCTTTGGCCTGCAAGACTATATACGTAGCTCAGTTCTTGAGTTTGTGGATCAGTGTCACCATCAAGGCAACTATTTGCTGTTGGAGACTGGCTAATCTCACTTAGCATAATAATCTCACTTAGCATAATATTCTCATGTTCCATTCATTTTCCTGCAAATGACATAATTTTGTTCATTTTATGGCTGAATAAAATTCCATTGTGTGTATATACCACAGTTTTGTGATACAGTCATCTGTTGATGGACACCTAGGCTGGCTCTATAATTTGGCTGCTATAAACATTGATATGCATATATCACTATAATATTCTGACTTGAAGTCCTTTGCAAAGAGCCAGAAGTGGTATAGCTGGGTCGTATGGTGGATCCATTCCCAATCTTCTGAGAAACTTCCACACTGATCTCCACAGGGACTGTACAGATTTGCAGTCCAGCCAACAGTGTATGAAAGTTCCTGTTTCTCCAATCCTTGTTTGTGTTCTTGAGGATACCATTCTAACTGGAGTTAGATGGAATTGCAGCATAGTTATTTTTTTTTTCTTTTTTGCATATCCCTAATTGCTAACAATGTTGAATACTTTTTCATATATTTATTGGCCATTTGTTTTTTTCTTTTGAGAAGTATCTATTCAGTTCATTTGCTCATTTTTTTATTGGGTATTTGTGTTTTTTTTTTCTTAAGCTCTTTGTATTTTGTAGGTATTAGTCCTCTGTCAGAGGAGTAGATAGCAAAGATCTTCTGCCATTCTGTAGACTCTCTCTTCAGACTATACATGGTTTCCTTTGTGCACAGAAGCTTTTAAATTTAATGCTATCCCATTTGTTAATTATCATTTTAATTTCCTGAGCTTTTATCAACTAGAGGTTGGGGTTTAATTCCATTCTTCTACAAATGGATAACCAGCTTTTGGGGTCTTACTGAGGAAGTTTTACCAGTATCTGTATGTTGGAGTGTTGGTCCTGTGCCCTCTTGTAGTAATTGCAAAGCTTCTAGTCCAGTTTCTAGGCTTTGATCTATCTTGAGTTGACACTTGTGCAGGGTGAGAGGTTCCGTTCTTCTACAAATGGATAACCAGTTTTCCTAATACCATTTTTTGAAAAGGCTATCTTTTCTCCTGTTTTTGGAAATATCAACTAGCTGTAAATACGAGGATATGTTTCTGAATCTTCTATTCTGTTTCATTGGCCAATTATGCCAATGTTTTTATGCTGGTGCCATACTGTTTTTATTGCTATTGCTTTGTAGTATAATTTGAAATCAGGTAATGTGATACCTCCAGCTTGTTTCTGTGTGTGCGTGTGTGTGTGTGTGTGTGTGTGTGTGTGTGTGTGTGTGTGGTGTACTGGGGATGGAACCCAAGGGCATTTTATCTGACAGCTACACCTGAGCCCTTTTAAAATTTCTTTGTTTTGGAAACAATGTCTTGTAGATTGCCAAGAGTCTCATTATGTTGCTGAGGCTGTCCTCAAACCTGCAATTCTCTTGTCTCAGCCTCTCAAGTACTGGTATTATAGGCATGTACTACCACGCCCAGCTCTAGCATTCTTTTTGCGGTACTGGGGATTGAACTCAGGGGCATTCTATACCCTCAGCCCTATTTTTTATTCTTTATTTTGAAACCGAGTCTCACTAAGTTGCGGAGTGCCTCACTAGGTAGCTGAGGCTGGCCGAGAACCCGGATCCTCCGGTCTCAGCCTCCCGAATGCTGGGATTACAAGCGTGTGCCACCACGCCCGGCTTCTAGCATTCTTTTTATTGCTGAGAATTGCTTTGGCTATTCTGGGTCTTCTTTTTCCATATGAATTTTAAGACTGATTTCTCTAGATCTGTGAAGAATGACATTGATATTTTATTTTAGTTTGTTTATTTTTTGGTGGTATTGGGGATTGTACCTCTGAGCTACGTCCCCAGACTTACTTTATTTTTTATTTTGAAACAAGGTCTCACTCAGTTACTGAGGGTGGCTGTAAACCTGTGATCCTCCTGTCTCAGCCTCCCAGGTGTGAACCATTGTATTCATCAGCATATTCATAGTTTTAACCCAAAAGATCTGACCATACAACTTAGAGGAAGGAAGTTTTATTTGCTCACAGTTTTTGGTCTCTGGTCCCGGTGAAGTCGAGGACCATGGCTCTCGGAGCATGGCAGCGGGGCAGGTGGGTGGGTGGAGAGGGAACGCACATGGGCTGTGCTCCTCACATCACTGGAGGCCGGAAATAAAAAGAGGGAGGGAGGGGAAGAGGAGCCTGGCCCTACTGCCAGCCCTTCTCCTACTTGTGAACATCGAGCTATGATCCTATGATGTGGAAGCCAGTGTTTGTTTTGTAGTTGTGTAGGAAATGCTAAAGGCCACTTGAGTGTAAAAACATCTTGACAATTTAGAATCTGATTGTGGGAAGATAGAATAAAAAAGCTGTGAGAGGTGAGGCTGCTGTGGCTTCTCCAGGGCTGGCCGGCTGTGGTTGCTGAGGACGCCCAGCCTGGTAGTAACAAGGGGCTCACACTTTGCTTTTCTTCTCAGTGATCAACTTTGCCAGTTCGTACTCACTTTTGCAGGTGCTGTAGACCAAGGCAGATGAAGTTGCCGTCCCTCAGACCTTTGCAGTTTGCTGTACCTGCTCATTTCTCTCTTCACCTTGTCTCATGTTCTGGCATAACCAGACATTCTGTCTAAAAGTAACATTACTTGCTTGATAGAAACATTTTACTTTTGTATACATATTTGCATTTCTCTGCCACTATTCTTTCTGATTTAATGTCAGCTATCCAGATTAATTATAACTTTTACCCAAATTAAATAACTTCCCAATACTAAATCTGTGCTGTTTTCTACACCAATTTTGCAGCAATGTCAATCAGTTTAGCCCAGTTCTGACACTAACTCTCAAAGTTAACATCTGTCCTATCAAACTATCCCCACTTCTGATGCTGGCTGCAAACAGAGTTCTCGGTCTGCTCACTTCTGCCTGACCCATGGCATGCCTGAGGCTCTCAGGATGGCCCTCGGTCTCAGTATTTCACTAAAGCAACTCACAGAATGCAGGAGAACACATTTGCCAGTGTGCTCTGAAGAGTGTAGCTCAGGAACAGGCGAGTGGAGGAGAGACAGAGGGCTGAGTGCGGGGTGGATGCCCTCCCTGGGCACACGCTCCCCTGCACATTGCACTCAGGTGTTCATCAGGGTTTTGTAGCTCAGCCTCCGGCCTCCTCCCCTTCTGGGGGTCAGGAGCTGGGCTGAAAGTTCCTGCCCTCTAATGACACTTGATCTTTCTGATGGTCAGCCCTCATATGAAGTGATTTAGATACAAAAATAAGGGTTAGGGACTCTGCCAGGAACCCAGGGCAAAGACTTACTATGTATTTGTATTTACCTCAGATAAGAAATGCAAAGTAGGTGTTTGAGCGTTTTAGGAGAGCTCCCGAATCCACATCATAAGAACTCATTTTATGTGTTTACTCAGCAAGAACAGCTTGCTCATTAACAGATGTGGAGGTGCTGGCCGTCATGGTAACAAGGAGACAGGCGAATGTGGGAGTACATTTACTAACCTGTCCCTGGTGACAGTGGCCTTGGGCTTTGCATTTTCTAAGGCCCACGGATTAGCTACTGGCTTGGTTTAATACTGGGCTAGTGTCTCTAGATTAGCAAAGGGTTGGACCTTGCTTTTGGGCTGATGCATTACAGAACAACATGACTTCTGGTGATATAAAAAAGCTTGCCAGAATTTTATAATCCAATTAAATGAATCTAGGATCTCAAATTTTTTAGTCTTTCTTTTTGTGTGTGTGTTTGTGGTGCTAGGGATTGGATCAGGGGCACTCTACCTCTGAGCCCTAGCCCTATTTTATTTTTTAGTTGGAAACAAGGTCTCACTAAATTGCTGAGGCTGTTCTCAAACCTGTGGTTCCCTTGACGCAGCCTCCCAAGTACTGGGATTATAGGTGTGGGCTGTCACACCCAGTTTTTCAGTCTTAAACACTATGTGGAAGTCCTGTCATTTCACCTGATGAGTAAAACTAGTGTAGGAAATTTATAAAATTCAGATTATCTTTGTGCTCATGAGAAAACAAACACAAGACATACAGGTTGCTTATGATTATGCTCTCTGCCATACTGTTAACACTTTAACCAGAATTATCAAATCAGTCTGTTTCACCTGATTATATGAATTTGTATTCTGTTTGAAAAAGTGCTTTGGAGTTAGTGGTGGTATTATTATTATTATTATTATTATTATTATTATTATTATTTAGTATTATTATTTTGAATTAGTGATTTCTGAGAGCTCCTCGCCCCCATTATAAAAGGTCTGGCCAATATTTAAAGTATCAGGAACCTATTTTCTGAGGATTCTTGATTCCATCTTATTAGATTATAAAAGCCTTTATGTTACTGGGAGCTGAGCCAAGGGAACCTGCCTGGGTCCTGCCTGGACAGATTCAACTGCCAGCCTGCATAAGAAATAAGCAAACAATGGAAAAATGAAAAACAAATTTTATGCAGTTTGATCAAACTGAGAAGTCTCTCCTATTTTTAAAGTTGGCTTTGAGTAAAACTGTACCCCTGCCAACCTGAGTCTCAAGATTCTGTGCAGCCTGATGAGTGGTAAACCCTCTCCTCTGTGCCCTTGGTTATAATCATTAGTCTTTTTTTTTTCTTTACTGGGATTGAATCCAGGGGCATTCTACTTCCAAGCTATACCCCCAGCCCTATTTTATTTACTTATTTTTGGAAACAGGGTTGCACTAAGTTGCTGAGAGCCTTGCTAAGTTGCTGAAGCTGGTTTCAAACCTGTGATCCACCTGTTTCAGCCCTCCAAGTACTGGGATTATAGGTGTGTTCCACTATGCCTGGCAATTATTAGTCTTTTTATTTTATTTATTTATTTTTTGCGGCTCTGGGGATTGAACCCAGGGACATTCTACCTCCGGTCCACACCCCCAGTCCTATTTTTTATTCTTTATTTTGAAACAGGGTCTCACTAAATTGCAGAGAGCCTCACTAAGTAGTTGAGGCTGGCCACGAACCCGGATCCTCCAGTCTCAGCCTCCCAAGTACTGGGATTACAAATGTGAGCCACCACTCCTGGCTTTTATTAGTCTTTTTAAGCCAGTCATAGTAGGAGTGCCACCAAATTTAGTAGACTTCATAATTAATTTAATAGACAGTTAAATAATACCTTCCAGAGATAGGAAAATATATAGATACATTGAGGAGTATTTTTAGTGGTATTTGACATCAGGAGTCTCCTTGCTATGTAGGAGTTTCTGCTCAATCACTTGGAATTTTTTTCACTTACCCAAAGTTTCGCCACAGCCTCACTCACCCCAAAACAGGTGAACATTTTGGTGTCCGGCCTGGAAGGGGCTGCGATGGTGACGCACGCGGCCCAGCGGCTGGCAGTGTGGTGTTTCTCCTTGCTGGCCCAGGCTCTGCACGGTGGGGGAGGGAGGCCGAGCATTTCAGCAAGCCTGAGATGCCTCAGTAGGAAGATGTGCTATCACTAGCACCAAGAGAACGCACTGCCCACGAATCTTACGCGCTGTTAACAGAATTCATTTACCCAGGCCAGACTTCGCAAAGGGTTTATGTTGGAGTTAGTGAAGTGCACACCTACTTCATAGGGTATTGGGATGATGGATGAGTTGGTTAGGTTCTGTGACATGTGTGGCGTAGCATGTGACTGCCAGTCTGTCTTGCTTAGGGGTTTGTGCTTACAAGAGTGGCTGTTTTACTGTAGCAGGAGATTTAATGTCTTATGGACTTGCTATGAGTCACCTGTGTTGACATGGTGCTTGGCACACAGATGGTGCTCTGAACTTAGACCAAGAGGTGGCTGCGCTCTCAGAGTAAACTGGCCTATGAAGGGACAGAGTCTTGAAGTCCTGTCTTCGATTAAAGGAGTCATAACAGAAATGATTCCAAATCTTTTATATTACAGATCCTTTTTTTTTTTTGCAGTACTGAGGATTGAACTCAGGGGCATTCTA
Source organism: Graphiurus murinus (assembly GCA_004027655.1). Lineage (NCBI taxonomy): Eukaryota > Metazoa > Chordata > Mammalia > Rodentia > Gliridae > Graphiurus > Graphiurus murinus. Next base: position 25,046 of record PVLC010021175.1, read on the forward strand.
CCTCCGAGCCATACCCCCAGCCCTATTTCTTATTCTTTATTTTGAAACAGGTTCTCAGTAATTTGTGGAGGGCCTCACGAAGTTGCTGAGGCTGGCCATGAACCTGCAATCCTCTTGTCTCAGCCTCCCAAGTCTTGGGATTACAAATGTGGGCCACCATGCCTGGCTCTTTTGTTTTTGTTTTTAAATGAGCAGAGTCTCGCAGTGTTGCCAGGCTTTGCCTTGAACTCTGAGGCCCAAGTCATCTTCCAGTCTCAATCTCCCAAGGTGCTGGGACTACAGGCACACGCTACTGCGCCCATCTCACAAACTCTATTTTTAATCCAGTGTTAGATCTTTTTAAAACGAACAAAATATTTATTACAACATAATTCTATTGCATTCTCAAATTATAATATTTACAAATTTAGAGAGTTTTCAGTAAAGAATAAATCCTTTCCCAATCCTGTTGTCCAGACACCTGCTCCCTCACTCCTTCCTCAGAGGTGTAATTACTAGTTTTAGCATTTTTTTCCAGAGATAATGCCTGGCTCTATAAGGACATATATGAAACCAAATTTATTTTATTTTATTTTTGTGGAACTGGGAACTGAGCCCAGGGGTATCCTACCTCCAAGTTATACTCCTAACCGTATATTATTTTATTTTTTAAATTTTGAAACAGATCTTGCTAGATTGGTGAGAGTGTCACTACTTGCTGAGGCTATCCTTAAACCTGCTATCCTCCTGTCTCAGCCTCCTAAGTACTAGGATTACAGGCCTGTGCCACCATGCTTGGCTAACAAAATTTATTTTAAATAAAAGTTAAAGTTTCTAGAATATAGGATACACCAATGTTGGGAAAGTTGTACAAAAAGTATAACAATACATTTAGAGTAGATCTCAGTTTCTGGCTTGACTTTGTCTTCTTTGAAATCAGTAAGTTTACTTCTTCTGGTCCCCACTCCATTACATCCTTGGTACTCCTCTTTCTCTTAGGGTCTAGACACAGTGATTTGAACAGAAACCACTATAGCTGGTTTCTACAAATGTCTCACTGTACCTGGACAACAGGGTCTTAAAGTCCCCAAGTCGCCAGTGCTGATTGTGCCTCAGAGATGAGGTGGCAGAGCACCTGGATAGTACTCCCTGCTCTTGCCCACAGCTCCTCAGCATATTGCTTAGGATGGAGGGGAGGGGCTCACTTTCTCTACTTCCCAGAGGAAAGGTTTGTTTTTGTTTTGGTGGTGGTTGGGGTTGATCCCAGGGACTCATGTGTGGTTACCACATGCTCTATCACTGAACTACACCCCCCTTCTCCAGCATTCCTTAGTTTGCCCTGTGCTTGGGCAGTTTGTTTTCTACCTCCTGTTTTCTTGGAACTCTATGGAGGTGAAAAGGAGACAGACACTGAAGCTGTGATAGCAAGACACTGCTCTTTGAGATGGTGGTGCTGATTACTCTAACCGTTTTCATGACCTCGAGGGACTTCATCCAGCTTTTGCTGTTGTACAGTGCTCTGATTTATGCTCCCGAGAGTAAAACGCAGGAGTCTTTAGTGATGCTAGAATGGCAAACTTTCTGTAAAGGGCCAGATAATAAATACATATACACTCATATCTGTGGGTTCCACATCCAGAATCTAAACAACTGCAGATTGAAAATATTTGAAAAACATTGGTGTCTGTGCTGAACATGTACAGATTTTTCTATTATTATTTCCTTAAATAATACAGTATAACAATTATTTACATAACGTTTACCTTGGATTAGATATTATAAAGCATCTAGAGATGATTTAAAGTATATAGGAGGATGTGCATAAACTATATACAAACACTATGTCATTTTATATTCTGGGCTTGAGCGTCCCAGGACTTTGATATCTGCTGTCATTTGGCTCTTAAGTATCTGGCAGGAGCCCACACGTTGAAGACTTGCTCTGTATGGTGGTGATATTGGGCAGTGGAGAAGCCTTTAGGAGATGGGGCCTGGCGGGAGGAATTTAGGTCCCTTGGGCATCTGCCCTGGAAGGAGCTCTCAGGACCCTGCCCCTCCTTTTTCTCTCTCTTGTTTCCTGACCGCCATATGTGAATGGGCCTCCTCCATTGGGTGCTTCCCATAAGGTACTGTGTTGTCATAGACACAGTAATTGGGCCAAGTGACCATGCACGGAGACTTCTGAAACCATGAGCCAAAATAAACCTTTCTTCCTTTTCAGTGGCCATCTGAGATATTTTGTTACAGCAATGGGTATATGCAGAGGATCTTGGAACCACAATTGTGGTAACAAATACTGGAGCCTATATTTTAAACATTGTTGTCATATGGTCTTTCTCATCAATATAGGACCCTATAATACTATAAGACCTACAGTTGTAGTGCCAAAGCAGTCATGAAAAATACTAAATAGCCAGGCGTGGTGGTACACACTTGTAATCCCAGCATTCGGGAGGCTAAGACCAGAGGATCTGGGTTCGTGGCCTGCCTCAGCTACCTAGTGAGGCACTCCGCAACTTAGTGAGACTCGGTTTCAAAATAAAGAATAAAAAATAGGGCTGAGGGTATAGAATGCCCCTGAGTTCAATCCCCAGTACCGCAAAAACAAAACAAAAAAAACTAAATAATTGATGTGTGCCAGTAAAACTATTGATGGATACCCAGAGGTGGAGCTCATACAATGTTTGCAAGTCATGAAATGCTTTTTTTATTATTCATCTTTAAAAATGTAAAATTATTTATTCGCTTATGGACCTTGTAGGCTGTGGGCTGGGTTTGGCCATTGGGCTGTGGTGGTGGTGGTGGTGGGGCCCCACGTGCAGTACAAAGCCTAGCATTTAGAACCAGCGCCTGAGTTCTCACCTGGACTATGTTCCTGGCCAGAACCTACTTTGTGAGCCAGAGTTTCTACCTTGGTAAACTGAAAATGATAGAGTGTCTCCTCACAAGGGTCCTTAAAAGGGTAATGTGCAGTTGTTGGACTGGATGCTTTGCATAGTATAGTTAGCTTATTTCAATTCCCATTAGTTGCTTTCTCTTTTTCCTACTCAGTGCCCTGTTTTTTTTTTGGTTTTTTTTTTTTGCGGTACTGGGGATTGAACTCAGGGGCATTCTACCTCTGAGCTATACCCCCAGCCCCTATTTTTTTATTCTTTATTTTGAAACCGAGTCTCACTAAGTTGCGGAGTGCCTCACTAGGTAGCTGAGGCTGGTCTCGAACCCGGATCCTCCGGTCTCAGCCTCCCGAATGCTGGGATTACAAGCGTGCGCCACCACGCCC
>PVLC010021176.1:0-28307 GCA_004027655.1 Graphiurus murinus
GTTCCAAAAAAAAAAAAAAAAAAAAAAAAAAGAGAGAGAGAGAGAAGCTTTGTGGATGCAGCCCCCTCTTTCCCTCTTTGCTGCGCATGTGACTCCATGCTAATCATGTCCAGGACTGCTTCCTGACTAACCCAGGGCTGAAGGAGCTCTTTGTCTCTCCCTGGAATCCTGGCTCCTGGTGTCCCTACCCTCTGCTCCTGGGGAGAAGCGACGGCCATCTCTCCTTGGCTGCCCTGGGAGGGCCTGGTTCCTTCTTCTGAAACCAGAGCGCCGCCATCAATCCCTGGCCCATTGCTGGTGTCAGTGGTGAGGGGCCTCTGACAGGGGCAGCCAGTGGCATTTCTGAGCCACCGTGGCCTGGAGATCTGACACAGTTCTGAGCTCTGCGACCCACCCCCAGGCTGGGCCGGCGGGTGTCCCAGCCCTGGCCTGGCTCTCCGAGACCACTCTGGCCATGGAGAGAATACAGCCCACAGACGCTGAAAAGGAAATTGGCTATAATTCAAACATGCTATTATTTCGGGCAAATCAAATTGTTTCTGCCCCCAAGTTTCTCAAATCGCTTAGAGTTATAATGTGTGAGAGGTAATCATACCGGACAGGTGACCACTCTCGGCCATGGGCTCTCTCCCGGAACTGGTGACAGCCGCGTCGAGGGGGCCCCTAGGAAGCGGTGAATTCCGCTGTTTTGACAGCATTTCCAAGGAGCACCGTGTCCCTGCACTGAGGCGGGAATTCCAAGGCCCCGTGTTCTGCCTCAAGCCCGGCCACTAATGTTTTGCAAAGCTACACAACAAGCAAGCTCACATGGGACCCCGGGGTGGGGGCGGGGCGGGGAGAGGTGGCCCCAGGTGCTCTGATGTCTGTGGGGCTCGGTGCCTGTGGACCCCACTGCAGCCTCTCAGCAGCCCCAAATACACACTCAGTCACTCACTCACTAATTCACATATTCACCCACGCATACACTCACTCATCGCCACGCCCGTTCCCTCGGGATCTTGCTCTGACCACACTCCCGCCGCTGCTTCCCAGGCCCCGGGCTGGGTAAAGTGCGGCGGCCATGAGGCTGGCCCTGCCCAGGGACCCTCGATCAGGGGTTCAATCCCCAGTTCCAGAAAAAAAAAAAAGAGAGAGAGAAGCTTTGTGGATGCAGCCCCTTCCTTCCCTTCTTGCTGCTCATGTAACGTTTTTTTTTTGCCAATCTGGGTCCTAAATAGTTTGAGCTTGGGACAAACATGCACAGATCGTTTTCCAGACTACAACTGCTGAGGGCAAGGAGTGTCGAGTGCATCTCTATGTCCCCATCCCTCACCCAGGACCAGCGCGTAATAGGTGCTCAGTAAATGAGTGGCTCCACCACTGGACGTGTGAATGGGCGGGCGGGTACCTGGATGGGTGCATGATGGAGGGGTGATGGCTGACAGGGATGCATGCATTCACGGGTGGATGGACGGGTGGGTGGGTGATGGATACCTGGATGGATGGATGGATGGATAGGTGGATGGATGGATGGGTGGATGGGTGGATGGTGGATGGGTGGATGGATGAGTGGGTAGATGGGTGGGTGGATGGGTGGGTGGGTGGATGGTGGATGGATGGATGGATGAGTGGGTAGATGGGTGGGTGGATGGGTGGATGGGTGGATGGGTGGATGGGTGGGTGGATGGATGGGTGGATGGATGGATGGATGGATGGGTGAGTGGATGGATGGATGGATGGATGAATGGATGGATGGACACATCAATGGATGGATGGATGGATGATGGATGGATGGACGGACATATCAATGGATGGATGGATGGATGGATGACACCTGGATGGATGGTACATGGGTGAATGGATGATGTATATCTGGCCAGATGTATGGATGGACACATGGATGGATGGATGGACACATCAATGGATTCCTGGATGGATAGAGAGACAGAGGGACAGGCGGTAGACAGGTGCTTGTATCATGTGTATCATGGATCTCCTAGAGACCCGAGGCTCCACTTGCTCATCCGAGTCCTCACCTCCCTGCAGAGGGCGAGCGTGGTTGGCACGGGCGCGTCACGGCACAGAGAGGGCAGGGGAGGCCCGGGTTCTAGCTGAGACCCTGACCCGTCCCCTCTTCCTTCACCACACTTCCACGCAGCACGCTCCTCCGCACAGCTGGAGAGCACTGGTGAGAGGACGCTGTCCGGGCACCACAGGACCCGGGGCGCAGGGCCCCGCTATGTCTGCACGTGACCTCGGGTGTGCCTTCTCCCCTCCCTCCCGAGCCTCGGCTTCCCCTGCCCGCTGTAACCAGACCGCCTGGGTGGTTCTGCACTAATGAGGTGAGGGAGGAGCATCAGGACAGTCCTTGCCCTGCACACCTGCCGTGGCGTGTGTGAGCAACAGACCGGTCCCCTGCCGTGGCATGCGTGAGCGACGGTCCTGTCCCCTGCCTGGGAGCCGAGCCCTGCTCTCCTGCCGCTCTCTCCCCACCAGCTCTTGGTCTCTCCCTCTCTCCCTGCCCGTCCCTGTCTCTGTGGGTGAGGAGCACATCTGGGAGGAAGAGGAGCCAGGGGTCAGGGGGAGGAGCACGGGCAGTGAGCAGGTCCCAGCCTGCGTGTATCCCAGGAGCCCCCACTGCGTGTCATTCCTCGGTATCCCGAGTCCGGGGTGGCCTGGCATGGAGGCTCCCTTGGCCCCTTGAGACACCTGCAGGACTGGCTGGACAGTCACAGTGCCACCAGCCCTGTCCTCTCGCTGCTGCTTCAGTGCCGGGTAACACCTGCATGACGACAGAGTCCCCATGGGCCTCGGGCTCTGCACAGCATCCTTAGGAAGAGGACGTGGGGTCCGAGGAAGGCATGGTTTTAGGGGAGCCTGGGCCTCGTCACCCAAGTCCCCTGCCTCAGTGGTCCCGCATGACATACACGAGGACACCTGCCTGGCCACGGCGGTCCAACCCGGGCTGGTGCAAACTGTCGAGGGTGGTGATGGGGGTGTCCTGCGCTCACCCAGGCCCGAGCCCCACACGAGGACGGGGGCGTCCCCAGGGAGTCCTTGGGGACACCTCCGCCACCGAGCAGAGCCTTCCCAGACATCATGATGGCAGCATGACTCAGGCAGCAGCTCGGATCTGGTTCGGTTGGAATTGGAGCCAGTCTCTTAGCGCTGGGCAGGCCGGCGCCAGGCACTCTGCTTTTCTGAGTTCCTGATCTGCAGGGGAGCCTGAGCCCCAGCTGCTGCCTCGGGAATGGAACAGAGGGTCTTTACGGAGCAGCGTATGTTTTATGCATGGGGAGAGACATCGCCCCTGCCGGGCTCCCGTGAGGAAGGGCAAGAAGGGGCTGACCTAGCTCCAGGAGCAGGAGGCTCTTGGGGAGGCTGCATTCCTGCATCCTCAGCCCAGCGAGGTCCCGAGGCCAGCAGGGCGGGGGGACATGGTGTGGACGGCTTTGGCAGCCTGGTGACTAATGCCAGTCTCTACCTGTTCTCTGCCAGGGCTGTGTCGGGCGTGGACACCGACCCCAACGTGGTCCACATGGAAGCCCAGGACCCTGGAGGAGGTAAGCAGGGAGGCGGGCGGGCCCCGAGCGTCCTCCTCATCCCGCTGGCCCCACACGCTGACCTCTCTGTGTTAGGATGTGGTATAATTTTAAATGTGCTTGCTCTCCCACTGGGGATAAATTGAAGTCAAGGATCTCTGCTCCGGTGGAAAAGTCTATTAAGAGGGCGATTTGTTCCGCCCTGAGCATGGAGTGCTTCGTGTTCATTCAGCCCCCGCCCGGCGCTGCTGGAGGCTGGAGGGGTGCAAGGCCTCCCTGTGTCCCCCCACCCTGGGGCAGGGCCCGGCCACCCCAACCCCGCCGGCTACAAACCATGGAGCCCACATCCTTGCATTTGCATGCCTAGGAAGACCTAGGAACTCAGCCAGGGAACCATGGAGAGGTCTAGAGTCACGGGTATTGTATACCCAGGGAATGTTCTGGAACCAGGGGGTGTCTTGGAACATCAGAACCATAGGTTTTTACCTTCACCCACGTAAAGACACTTAAAGTCCTCTTCGGGCCAGACCCAGTGCCGACCCTGCTGGGGACTCAGAAATGGACAAGAGAGACCCTGCCCCTGAGTCCACAATCTCTGGAGAGCAGCAGGACCCCAGCATGGCCCCCCGAGGGCACTCGATGGCCACGTCCACCTGGCCGTCCTCCCACTGCTGGGCCCGTTCCCCAGCGAGCCCCGGGCAGCTTGCCGCCCTGGGAGAGAGGGAGCCAGCCGCAGCAATCGTGCACGAAGGGCCCCAGGACTGAGTCCAGGAGCGGAGACCTGTGCCACCCACCCCCAGTCTGGGAGCGGAGGAGGCTGGCCGAGCCTCACGCCCACCTCTCAGCGTCCTGTCCTACCTCCGGCCCTGCGGCCAGCTGACCACCTGCCCCACAGCCACCCCCAGGGGGAGTGTGCTCCGCCTCCGTCCTCCCCGCTCCTCCCCGCTTAGGCCTCCGCTCAGCCACCCCGCCGGCCGCCTGCTCTGGGCTCCGCAGCACCTGCCCTCCTTGGGCGCCACGTGGGCTGGTCACTCAGTGTCCCCAGGAGAGCTGCCCAGTGCTGTGCCCCAGCCAGATGTCAGAGCCGCCTGAGCCTCCTCAGCCCGTCGGCCTGCTCGCTTGGGTGCAGCTGGCACTGCCCACGACAGCCCGCTGTCCACACCCCACCTCGGGCCCTCTGAAGAGGCACGGTCCACGTGCCGGACGGTTTCTCAGTGCTCAGACCACCCGCACAATGGCAGGGGCCTTGACGTGGAGAGCACTGGACCTGGAGCACTGGCCAGACAGGGTGGGGATTGGCTGGGGTCTCCCTGGCCCGGGCCCTGCCCCCTGTGCTGCCGTTCGGGCCTCCTCTAGTCCCCGGGGCTGCACTGCGGCCTGTGGGCACACCTGCTCCCGGCTTCCCATCTGAGGAGGAGCCTTCTTGTAGTTCAAGGCTCCTGGTCCTACGCATGAACTTTCTGGTCAGAGAGAGCGCCCAAAGCCCCGGGATCAGAAGCACTGGAAATAAAACCAGCCGCAGTCTGGCCGTGCGGGGGTCCGATTTGCTCAACCTAAGTATCTGACCGAGTAAAAGCTTTTGCATTGAGCTTTGGGGACAAGAACATACAGAGCCACCTGCCTCCCCCCATTTAGGTGTGAGGGCCTGGGGGGCCCGGGAGGCTCCCACCCCTGCCCTGGCCGTCCTGCCCGTGGGCGATGGCTGCCCCGAGGGCTGCAGGCCTTCCAAAGTGACAGGGCCCCTCTAAGAGGGCTCCTGGCCAGAGTGGTCCGGCTGGCAGTGTTACGGCTGTAATGGTGTTGGGGTTCTTCGATTCAAAGAAAATAAATTGAATCGGGAAATTAAAACAAATAGACCACTCAGTTGCAGCTTCAACAAGTCTTTATTACAAAGTCGGTAGGAAATTGAAAGGGAAGAGAAGAAAAGCAATGTGCTCGGCAGACATGCTGGAAAGCCCGAAAATGGAGCTCTGCTCCCCTCTCCCTCAGACCCCAGCCTTTAAATACGGTTTTTGTATTGGCATGTTCTTATCAGTGTTACCAAGGCAACGGACTAGTAACTTATTCCTTAGCCAGGCGGGGCCTCCTTGTCTCTGGACAGAGCGCTTACTAAGCTCAGGGGTCAGTGGTCTACCTTGCTTTCACCCCTGTTGTCTTGGGCTGTATTGGTTGCTCATCAACTATGGGGGCTTTGAAGCAGCTCACGGAGTTGACCTTTCTGGGTCCCAAAGAATAGGAGGGAAACAGAGGCACAAATTACAGCCAGTGCAGCTGTGTGTGATCTCTAAGAGCAAGGCGTAAGGCTCTTGCTATCTTTACGGCTCTGAAGTGAGCCAGGCAGAGTCACTGTGATCTTAGGGTTTCCAGTTGTCTCTACATATATTTTTAAGGCTAAAGGCTTTACTCTGGGTAAACATTAGGACCAAGGGCAGAGGGGAGGGGGAGCTCTGAGGAGCAACAGGCAAAGCAGCCGCCTCTCCCTGCCCAAGCGCCTGCACAGCACCCAGACTCCGACTGCTTTTAGCATTTTGGAAATTAATACCAGAGCGATTTTCCAGTACCATCACAGGCAGCAGCAGGTGCAGTGGCGGGCCAGGGCCCTGCGAGTTCAAACCCACCACCACCCCCACCAGTGGTGCAGGAAGGTGGCTGAGCCAGGAGCTCCCGTGGATCATGGCCACAGCCACGTCTTCAGTTTCTGCTTGAACCCTGGGTGTTTTACGCGCCCACACGCCCACCCTGCCTCCCCGCAGGCTTCCGGTACGTCACCTGCAGGATCCAGAACTGCTCAGAGCAGACGCTGACGGCCCCGTTTGCAGGCAACATCGACCAGGGCTCCCTGACGGTGCAGGACGAGTACATCTTCTTTAAGGTGCGTTTGCTCGCGGCTTCCATCCGCAGTTGGCGACAGGTGCCGCGGTGCATGAGCGGCTCTGGGAACAGAATCACTCAGAAAGGGTCGATACAGAGCCAGGCGTGGTGGCACACGCTTGTAATCCCAGCATTCGGGAGGCTGAGACCAGAGGATCTGGGTTCGCGGCCAGCCTCAGCTACCTAGTGAGGCACTCTGCAACTTAGTGAGACCCTGTTTCAAAATAAAGAATAAAAAATAGGGCTGGGGGTATAGCTCAGAGGTAGAATGCCCCTGAGTTCAATCCCCAGTACCGCAAAAAAAAAAAAAAAAAGAGTTGATGCAGTGGTTGCTTCCTCTTAAGTGCTACCTAGCAGGTCGCGTCCTTACCCCCAGAAAGCCCCCAATCCATCAGCACCTGGGCCCACCACAAGTGCCACACCAGCGCTCCCACACCCAACCCGCTTTGCCTGTCTGCTCTCTTCGGCGCCTTGGGGACTGCTCAGAACTGTGTCTGCTCCTTGTCCTTGGCTGCCGGTCACCAGCTGTCCACACCCGGTGACCAGGACCTTCTGCCTGCTCCCCTCGTGTCCCCGAGTTACAGGTGGGGCCACCTTCAACTCAGCACCACGTGGTCCAGGCCAGTTCAGAAACTCCAGGGAGAGCTGTTCAGGCAGCTTCTTGGTTGCCCCTGTGGGTGGGGAGCTCAGACCTACCCAGGCGACTTCACCCTTGTACCCAGCGTCAGCCAAGTTTGCTCCACGGAACCAGAGGCAGGGTCCTCCTGTTCTAACCTCCAAGGCGCAGGAGACAGGTGGGGGGCCCTGCTAACAGCCCCCTACCCTCTCCCCAGAGGCCACTGAGTGCTCCCGCCCTCCTCCCTGCCTGTCTCAATGACACGCTCAGACTGTGCTAAAGGTAAGCCAGGTGTGGTGGCGCACGCTTGTAATCCCAGCATATGGGAGGCTGAGACCAGAGGATCCGGGTTCGAGGCCAGCCTCAGCTACCTAGTGAGACCCGGTGGTGACCCCCATGTGCCGATTCCTACACCTGGAACCCGCGCTCCTCTGCACCGGCTTCGAACGGGTCTGCCTCTGAGCCTCTGTTTACTGACCTGTGAAATGGGCGGACGAGCCTGCAGTCAGTGACCACTGGGAAAGGCCCGCAGGTCCCAGAGGACGCCCCCAATAAACCCTGACCGCCCTGGCCTGCTGTGCCTTCCCCACGGGCTTGGCCCAAGGCTCCAGGTCCCTCATTCGGGAAAGAAGGTGATGGTTTAAAAGAGACAGCGTGAAGAATTGCCAGCAACCTGGCCTGTCGTGAGGGGCCACCATGGCGAGGAAGGCGACATCCAGCGTCTCCTGGTGACCCCCTGGCTTCCCAGACACCCCAGCCCCACGGCCGCCCAGCAGGACTCTCCGGCGGGTGTCATCCAGTTCCCAGGGAAGCTGAGCTCAGAGGCTCGGGCCCTCCGCACCTGTTGCTTCTGCAGAGGAGGGAGAGGGCGGCGCCATCGCTGGGCTCCGCCTCCTCGTCCGTCAGGTGCAGAGGGTTGTGGCCGGGCCCTGGACGGGGCTGGGAAGCATGGCCCTGGCTTGGATTGTTGCCTTCCCGGTGACCAGAGCTGCTCTTCAGCCTGTCTCCTCCTCAGTGGCTCAACAAATACTCTTTTGTTGTTTTTGTTTTTTCAGTATTGGGGATTGAACTCAGGGGCATTCTACCTCCGAGCTACACCCCCAACCCCATTTTTTATTCTTTATTTTGAAACAGGGTCTCACTAAGCTGCGGAGGGCCTCACTAGGTAGCTGAGGCTGGCCGCAAACCTGTGATCCTCCTGCCTCAGCCTCCCAAGTACTGGGATGACAAGTGTGCGCCACCACGCCCGGCTCAAAGTGATCTCTTTAAGAGACATCGGGGAAACGGAACTTTCTCCATCTTGTTTTATGATTCAGATGCAGGGACATAAGGTCCTAAGAGAGGGTGGGAAAGAGGTCAGCTTCACTGAAGGTGAGGCAGGAAGACTTCCCAGAGGAAGGGCATTCGCTATGGGGCTTTGAGGAATGAAGAGGAGTCTGCATTTTGGGCAGAACGGGTACAAGCATCCGCTGAACGCAGTGTGTGGTTTTCATTCGTGAGAATCTGGCCCTGATAATCCTGTTTCTTTCTTCTTGTTAGGCAACCTCAACTAACCGGACCAAATACTACGTCTCTTACCGCCGCAATGACTTTGTTCTAATGAAGCTGCCCAAGTATGCGCTGCCGAAGGTGAGAGGGCCCCCCTGCCGGCCTCATGGCCAAACCCGAGCCGTGCTGCCTGGCAGGGCCATGGACTCACTCTCGAGTGCTCGGGCGCCCAGGCCAGGACCGGCAGGAGCAGGTGTGGCCATGATGCCGCCAACCACCGACCTCTCACACACCCTCCATTCCAGCCACCCAGCCTTCCAGCCTCAGGGGCCTCTCCAACCTGCCCCACGGGCTCTGCCAGCCTCCCTTCTGCAGCCTCCCTTCTGCAGCCTCAGCCTGCTCAGCCCTGTGTCCTGCCCGGCCCACCCTTCTCCTTCCTGACGCCCGAGTTGGGACCCCTGGCTGTCTCCTGCTCGTCCCGTCACTGCCGGGGTGGGCACAGTGTGTGCGCTAGGCACTCTGCATTCTGAGGGCTTAGTGAGGTCTCTGGCACACAGTAGGTGCTCAGTGAAGGCACTTCCGTCCCTCACGTGCACCCAGAAGGGGAGGGGGCGGCACTAACGCGGCCTGAGCCCGCCTCAGGACCCGACTTCCTGACCCCCACCCTGCCAGTGTGTTATTCCCGGGATCAGAGAGGCCAAGTCACCCGCTGGAGGTCACACAGCTAGTTAGAAACAAGAGCAGGTCCCGCCCTGCGCCCCCTCCTCCTCCGGGGGACGCTCGGATGAGTCCCCCCGGGACCTCTGCACAAAATCTAGGATCACGGGCGGAGCCTCCCCATCCTCGCCACGCAGTTGTCGAGCGCCAAGCACAGGCTCGTGCTCCAGCTGGGGGTCCGTTCAGGGCCTGAGCTCCAGCTTCTGCGGGGTTTGCGGAAGCCACAGAGGGTCAGGGAGACAGACAGACGGACAGACAGACAGACGTGTGGAGTAATTACCCGTCGTGACCTGTACTGTGAAGGGAACAGAGGCAGAGATGAGAGTAATGGGGGTGTGCGTGTGTGTGTGTGTGTGTGTGTGTGTAAGAGAGAGAGTGTATGTGTGTGCATGTGTGTGTGTGTGTGTGTGTGTGTAACCTACTTAGGCCAAGCAGCCAGGCAAGGCCTCTCTGGGCACAGTTCATCTGAAGCCCAAGGTTGGGAACAAAGTCGCTTTGGGAGGAGCAAGGGGTAAGCCCTCAGCTGGAGAGCAATGCCTGTGCAAAGGTCCTGGGGCAGAGAGCGGGGGCCCCAGAGACAGAGGCAGCAGCGGCCCTGTCTGCGGGCACCTCAGACCTCTCCTGAGCCAGAAATGGGCCAAGTCCTTGAGGGCTTTTGTTAAGCAGCTCTTTAAAAAAGGGAAAAAATAAATGAGAGAGAAAGACAGAAAAGCAGTCAGCTTAATAGACTAACTCCAGGCTTGGCTGAGTACGGAAATGAGAGCTAATGGTTTCTCCTGGAGGAGAGGTGATCCCTGGGGTGTGGACCTCTCCAGATCTGAGGGTTTTCCCGGCTCCCGCCCTGTCCTGGCCCTGGTCCCTGCTGGGGGGCCGGGCCCGCCCTGGTCCCTGTCTGCTGTGGCTGGCTTGGGGCTGAGCAGGGCAGGCCGGGGTCCCTTCTGTCTCCCAGGGTGTCCTCAGGAGCATGTGGCCCCAGGTCCTGACCCCCGTGACCTTCAGCAATGGCCTCTTTCATGTCACCAACTGCCAGCCGCTGCCCCTCACAGCTCAGCAGAGCCACGGAACCTCCGATTCCCGCCGGGGAGAGGGCTAATTGAATTTCCCAATCAGATTGTGTTGTTTTATGGTGAATTGGTAGTTTTTGCCTGTTTCCTCCCCGCAAACCACTCCCATGTTTTTCTCTGTTTCCTTGTAATTGCCTGAGACCAAGAATAATGGAAGGGCGGGGCTCTCCCGGACCCCTCCCACCACAGGCACTGTGCCCCTCCCCGTGTCATCCCTGGCCACGCCAAAGGGACTTCATGGAGCTGGCTTGTCCGCAGGGCTCCCCCCCCCCACCCCCTACACACACACAGCCTGCAGCTCCTGACATCCCTCATGGGAACTTTTCTAGAAGGATTCGGATGTGAAGCCCTCCTTAAATAGCTGCAGAACTTTTGACAGAAGAGGCTGGGCCTCGGCAGAGGCAGGCCCTTGTGTGGACTTGGGTTATTCCTATTTTTGTAATTATAAAGAGTGCAACAGTTAGCCAGGCGTGGTGGCGCATGCTTGTAATCCCAGCATTCGGGAGGCTGAGACCGAAGGATCCGGGTTCAAGGCCAGCCTCAGCTACCTAGTGAGGCACTCCACAATTTAGTGAGACCCTGTTTCAAAATAAAGAATAAAAAATAGGGCTGGGGGTGTAGCTCGGAGGTAGAATGCCCCTGGGTTCAATCCCCAGTACCGCATAAAAAAAAAAAAAGAGTGCAGCAGTTAACATATCCATGCCTGCAGGTACTTCTTTTTTAATTTTCTCCAAGCAAATTCCACCCAAGCTTTGTGGACGAAGGGCAGAGATCTGCGTGATCTGGGTGGCTTAGCGTCTCTCTAGAAGGGCCGCACCCTCCCACCCACACTAGGACAGACGAGTTTGGGCACCGCTCTGCCAAGTTTTGTGTTTTATCATGTTTTCCCATTTTTTTTCATTGTTGAAGGGTATAAATGACACCATTTTGCGATTATAACTTCTCTAGCTCTGAAAGCTATACAGGGGAAATAGCTTTTATTATGCCGCTATCTTTTGCTCAAATTGTTTACTTGTAATGATTTAAAAAAAAAAAAAAAACTACTCAATTCCCTAGCAGAGAAAAAAAAAAAATTACCCAAGGCTATAAACAGAGAAGAAAACCCAAATGATCATGGATTATGTAAAAACATTCACAAGAACAAGTTAAATGCAACTTTACTTTATAGTAAACTACCCCTGTGTTTGTAATAAACTTCTTTAAAGTTACATAAAATTGATAGGAATATAACAGGGCAGGCAGCGAGGTCAGGGAGAAGGTAGCACAGGAAGCCCAGGTGTCTGTCTCCCCTGGACAGCCCAGTATCAGTAGAATGCGTCCCCTGCCCTATGTCTCGTGCCCCATGTCCTGTGCCCGTGTAGCGCTTTGAGAACTCTGGTAGCTTCCAGGCTGGTGTGAACGCACGGCAAAGTGAATCTTGACAATTTTAGCTTTCAGCCTGGAAGCCGGGCTTCCAGGGGACTTAAAGGGCCAGAGCCTGTGCCCCTGTTATTTCCTCCTTTTCCCTTTTGGGAGGCAGACATTTAAGGACCAGGACATTCAAAAGCAGGCCACATATACTCTGGTGGATATAAGATGTCAAGGAACTTTCCCAGGGAGAAGTGCAGGCTCTGAGAAGAACCTGCATTCACCCGCAGCGATCAGAATGAAAACTATATCCAGTCACAGTAGCATACACCTGTGGTCCCAGTGCTTGAGAGGCTGAGACAGGAGGATCACGGGTTTGAGGCCAGCCTCAGCAACTTAGCAAGACCCTGTTTCAACATAAAAAATAAAACGGGCTAGGAGTATAGCTCAGTGACTGAACACTAGTGGGTTTGATCCCCAGTACCTTCCAGAAAAAAGACCAACCCTGGGCAAAAGCGGTTGTCTAAGTTCCAGAGTTGTCTCATTAGTTTCAAATGTCTAGTTCCCCACAACAATAAAATCCTGAGGCATACAGAGCAACAGGACAACATGCCCTATGTAAGAAAAAACAACAGATCAGCAGAGACAGCTCTGAGGCAGGTCAGCACGCTAGTGGATCTGCCAGGCGGACCTAAACACAGCTGCCGTGAGATGCTCAGAGAGCTGAAGACTGGGAGAAAAGCAAGAAAATGATGCACAGACAAACCAGAAATACCAATAAAGAGACAAAAAAAAAACATAAAGAGGAAGCGGAAATCCCGAAGCTCAACAAAAACAATAATTGGAAAGAAGAAATTCACTAGAGGAATTCAAAGGCGATTTGGGCCAGCGGAGAAAGAATCAGAGAACTCGAAGACAGAAAACAATTGAAGTCATCCAGTCTGAGGATCAGTCAGAAAGCAAAACAATAGAAAACCACAGCCCAGAGGACATTTTGGACGCCATCAAACAGACCAACAAACACATTGTGGGCGTCGTAGGAGGAGAAGAGAGAGAGACGAAGGGTGAAGAGATCATTTGAAGAAATAACAGCCGACATCTTCCCAGATTGATGAAACACACGAGTGGAAATACCTATAAAGGTCAACAAACTTCAAATATGATAAACAAAACATACACCAAGGCACTTTTTAATCCAGCTGTCAGACGCCAAAGACAAGGAGGGACTCTTGAAAGTGGCAAGGGAGAAGTGACTTGTCACATACAAGCAACCCTCGCTAGGATGATCCATAGATTTCTCACCAGAAACCCCAGGGGCGAGAGGCAGTGAGTGATATAGTCACAGCACTGCAAGAATGTGGTGACAGCTGTGTTCATCAGCTTTGTATTGCTGTGAGCAAAATACCTGGCAAGAGAAACATCGAGGGGGAGAAGGTTATTTTGGTCTATGTTTCAGAGGTTCTGTCCATGACCGGCTGGTTTCAAGAAAGAAACATCATGACAGAAGGGAGTGGGGTGGGGGGAAGCTGCTCAGCCCATGGTGGCTGGGAAGGGAAGGGGCCAGGGACAAAATATAGCCTTCCAGGTCACACCCCCGTGACCCTTTTCCTCCAGCCATGTCTTACCTCTGAACCTTGCTGCTCTGGAGAATAGACTTCAGCACATGAGCTTTCTAGGAGGATGTTTCTGACCCAAACCATGGCAACAGTGCTGCTTTGTTCAACTGCCAGGAATTGTATATAAAGATCTATGGATAAATTTCTGCTATCATGATGCTTACTAAAAGTGCTTTTTAACTTTTTCATACACATATATGTATGTATATATGTGTGTGTGTGTGTGTGTGTATGTGTATAATGTAGAATCATATATATAATTCTACCTGTGTGCTGTTCTACTTCTCTTTCTCTGATGACCTCATTTTTCAAGGTAACTATGGCAACTCTCAGAGGCTTCCCAGAATCCATTCTGCGCTCCTCTGAGCCCAGAAACCCCCAAGTTTTAGTGGATCCATTGCTCCCTAGCAAGAGGACTGAATTTCCCCGCTTCCCTTGCAGCTACATGTGTCATACTTCTATAATCTGGCCAATGAGGTATTAATGGAGTTGTCATGTGAGACTTCTGGGCGCTCTCTCATAAAGCCTAGGCTTTCTTCTCCACTTCCTTCCCCTTTCTTGCTACCTTGCACATCAGCACAATGGCTGGTGCTCCCGCACTTGTCTTGGGGCCATGAGGGCAAGGGCCATGCCATGGGACAGAGTGGAGAGATGACCAGAAGGATCGCTGTCCCTGGTGACTTTGTAGAGCTTCCGCCCTGGATTGCCTGCTTCTGGACTCTCTTACGTGCAGGAGAAATGAGTATCCATCTTCTTTAAGTTACCTTCCCCTTATCCAGTGTTTATTGCCTGTAAGCAAACCTAATTCTACCGATAACATTTATTGACTATCTAGGTGATTCCTTCTACATGTCTCTCTAGGCCCCACAAATATGGGCAAACATATACACATACAGGTGAGTGTTTTCCATGTCTTTTACCAATAAAATTGAAACAGATTCTGCTTCCTTCCTTTAAAAAAAACAAAAAAGAAGCAAAGTAAATGCATTTTTTTTTTTTTTTGCAAAATCTGCATAGTATTTACTGCTCTCTAATCGGCAAGGATTTAAACAGTCTCTTCTCCATACCGTCATACATAAAGGGAAGTGACAGTCTCCAGAGTTGCTGGTAGGGAAAGGATTCACATAAACTTTCAGGACAGCAACTAAACAGCAGGTGCCAAGCACTTGAAAAGTGTTCCTAGTCTCCAATTCAGTGATTTCCTTCTTAGAACTCACATTAAGGAAATAACCCAAGAGGCAGGATCTCTGTGTAAGAACATTCACAACCATCTTGCAATAATGTTGAAAGTGCTGAAAGCTTAGTAGTAGGGAAGTTGTTCCATGAAATATGGTACGTCCACAGATGGCATATTATGCAGCCATTAAAAGGGGTGCTCGTAAGTAATCTTCACGGCAGGGGAAAATGTCTCCCATATCAGGTGAGTGGGCACGCTGTAAACCAGGCCTGAGAAGGCCTACAGACCGCGCCTGGGGGAAAGCCCACAGGTAAGTGTGTTTAAATGCTCAGCTGCTCTTCAGAGTGGCACGGCAGGTGACTGAGGTGACATTTGTCACTGTGTCTCAGACGATGAGGCCACTCACCCAGGCACACAGGACGCCGTATGTGAATTCACACGATCATTACACGTGGATCCAATGGGCTCCACCCCACGTCAGCAACCCTCAGCCCCACGGACACGGGCTCCCCCGGGGGGGAGCAAAGGGGCCCCGTTTGCAGCCCTTACAGTTGTGACATGGGACTGTGCCGCCACCCCCTGGCTCCCACCCAGCACTGGTACCAGCTGGGAGAGGAAGGACTAAGTAAGAGACCAAGGTTCACCTCCTTCCTTTCCCATGTGACTGGTTTTGTTTCTCTCTCCGAATTCTAAATTCTGGAACTGACACCCAAGACCACTGAGCTGAACCCACAGAGGCCCTGGCTGACCCACTTGCTCCCAGAAGGGGAAACTGAGGCTGGGGGCCATGGCCCGGGCAGGTGTTTCCACTTTCGGAGCTCACTTTCCAGGGGGAGGCCTCCCTGGCCACCCATGGGCGAGGCTGGGCCCAGGACAGAGAGAGAGAGACAGACAGACAGACAGACAGACAGACAGAATGGCTATGTGGCACTTTCAGAGCAGGCCATCAGGGTGGTTAAGGTGTCCTAGAGATCAGCTGAGAATTGCTCCCTGCTGCTGTTTATCCCAAAGGGTAGGGAGGCCCACGGCGTTCTGCACACCAGTGCCCGGATGGTGCCCTGCACGTGGCCGGTACCTAGTAATTATGTGTAGAACAGGCAGACAGAAGGTACCTGGCCCTCAGGTGGGGGAGGAGCCCAGCCCCACCGGCCAGCCTCTCTGATGCCCTTGAGTGGGGGTGGAGGAACTCTTCCTGCTACAGACAGGACAGACAGCTTGCCAGGGTGGGGAGGAGGGTGTATCCTTAGGCCTCCCTCCCACTCCTGGTGTGGAGGGTCCAGAGGTCACCTCCATTTTAGAGGTGAAAAGACGGAGGTCCAGGGAGGTGCGGTGACTTGTCCGGGGTCACAGGGCCCTGCAGGGCCAGGCAGGGTGCCGATCTCGATCAGCTGGGCTCCGAGCCCCCCCTGACCCTGCGCTCCTCTCCCCAGGACCTGCAGATTGTCAGCACCGATGAGCAGCAGGTGTTCCTGGCGGTGCAGGAGTGGTACCAGGCGGACACCTACAACCTGTACCAGTCGGACCCGCGCGGCCAGCACTACGCCCTGGTGCTGGAGGACGTGCGCAGCTCTCGGCAGGCGGAGGAGAGCGTGGTCATTGACATTCTCGAGGTGGGCACCGTGGCCGGGGTCGCACCCCTCCCCTCCGTCCCAGTGTGCTGTCTTCTTGGGGGCGTGCACCCAGATCCTGTGCAGGACCAAATAGCTTGGGCTTTTTTTTTTTTTTTGCGGTACTGGGGATTGAACTCAGGGGCATTCTACCTCCGAGCTACACCCCCAGTCCTATTTTTTATTCCTTATTTTGAAACAGGGTCTCACTAAGTTGTGGAGAGCCTCACTAGGTAGCTGAGGCTGATCACGAACCCAGATCCTCTGGTCTCAGCCTCCCAAATGCTGGGATTACAAGCGTGCGCCACCACGCCCGGCTTGCTTGGGCTTTTTATGCCAAGACGATATTGCATAGGTATTTTTAGAACGAGAGACAGGACTTGCTCTATTTGGGGAAGTTCAACATACAATAGTCATTCCGTGCAGTGTTTTTGTAATGAGAAGGGAGGAATCTTCCGGGGGGGGGGGGATAACATCTCCCAGAATTGCGCTCCACACCCACTGTCATCGGCAAAGCAATTTGTAGCACAAAGCAGCCTCGATCGGGAGCCCATCTCAGGCCCTGAACTTCTCCTGTGTGCCGGACTCTCCGAGCTGCCCTCCTCTTCCCGCCTCTCCTCTGCTCCCTCCGTCTCTGTCTCTTCCACACTCTGTCCTTCACCATCTCACTCCTGACCCCCAGCCCTGGTGTGACGGGGCCTCCCCTCCCTGCCCAGCCATGACGCCGCCCTCCCGGGCCCCGGCCTCCTGTCTCAGGCATGCACTTCTGGCCTGTAATAGGCTCCATCCCCGGTTCTCTGAGCTGCAAGGACTCTCCGTGTCCCGGGCCCTGCCCCGTCTGGGCTTCATTCCACATCCGGGTTCCGGTCCTCCATAGCCGTGTGAGCCTGGTGTACACGGGCTGGGCACAGACCTCGCTTGGTTCACGTCGACACTGAAGCCAGGGGTGAGGTCGGGTCTGCTCAGCGCATGCGCAACTCGGGAAACTGACGCTCAGAGAAAGCTAAGGACTTTTGCAGACGCCTGCAGTTAAACGGGAAGACCAGAACGGCCCTAGGCTGTCTGCTGCCTGCTGGGCCACCTCTGCCTGGGCCCCTGTCACTCACCAGCAAGTTCCTCCCTCGTGCCCTCCCTCGGGAAGGCCCCAGGGCAGCGGGGACACCCATGAGTGGCCGAGTAGAGCAGTGCATTTGGGAAATCACTGCTGGGTGGCAGACGGGGCACATACACGGGGCTCATGCCTGCTGGGTGGGGCGGGTGTTTGGGCAGACAAGGGAGGGTATGGGCTTGTGAGGCGACTGCAGACAGCGGGGGTCAGGCTCCAGAATGCACCTCGGCTGTGGACAGCCGTGCAGAGCTGCTGTCCCCAGCCAAGTAATGAGTGTGACCACCGGTTTGCAATGAACGATGTTTCTATATCCCAAGCTGGGCAGTGTAGACACTCCCCAGAGAGTACCGCTCTGCAGGTGGCCTTCCTGGCTTCCCCATTGGAGATGGAGCACCAGACATCACAGCTCAGTCCTGCAGCGTCCGAGGAGGCACCGGGCACCAGGCACCTGGCAGACCAGGGGAGTCTCACCCAGCAGAGGACGAGCAGAGTGGAACAGGAAAGACACCAAGGATGTCACCAAGCGCCCGGCCAGCTCTGTCCACGGGACCTGGGAAGCATGTACTGCATAGCTCCACCCCCACGTAGCAAAGACGGGCTCCCAGCCGCAGCCCTGGCACCGGGGGTTATAACACAGGTCACACAAGGACTGGTGAGAGGGAAGGGGGCAGGCAGAGGTTCATGGTGGCCAGGCACAAAGGCAGAATCGCCACCTATGTGCATTGGTGCTTCTTCATGGCGGCCAGGTAAAAGGCAGGACCCCACCTTTGATCCTTGGTTCACCTCTTGTCACCGGCTTCCCAGAGGGGCCGTGAACTCACAAGGACAGCGGGCAGAGACAGTGGAACGTGTGGAGCGCTGAACTCTTGGACATAGGCGGCCTCGGGTGTGAGGCTCTGTCCTCTGAGCCTCCACTGTGGCACAGGTGAGAGGTCTCGCCCGCCATGCAGGTGGCATCGAGGACAGGTGTCGCCTACTTGCTGGCCAGCCCCTGCAGGGACCGAACGCACAGAACCACGTGTCATGATCACCATTGGATGACCCAGCGGCCCAGGACTCACCCAGCTGGTCCCCGAGACAGAACCGCACTTCAAGGCTGAAGCAAAGGAAGACACCCCTTGCCCACGGGCCAGACCCCAGCCCGTCGGCCACAGGCCTGCAGCTGGCAGAGTCCTGCAGGGCACCAGCCCGCCCTCCCCTGGGCCACGAGGCTGCCGCTGGTGCAGCCAGGTCATGCTCCTCCCTGGGGCTGCCCCACCTCTGCCTGGCCCCCCAAGCCTCCTGCCAGCCAAGACTCCAAGCTGCTCTCACAGAGCCATCTCTAACCCCTGTGTGTGTGACTTCTGCCCAGCCCGTCCCCGATGAACTGGGAATAGCGTGGCCTGGCCTCAAGTCTCCAGGTAGACCGTCCTCACAGGTGAAGGGGGTGCACGGTCACTGGGTTTGTGGCTGGTCCTGTGACCCATCCAAGAGTGTGCACTGCTTGGTTCCTAACTCTGCCTGCCTGTGGCAATAAGACCGGGCCAGTCCCAGTGAGATTATGGACCTAAGGCTAGGTGCGGTGACACACACCTCTAATCTCAGTACTTGGGAGGCTGAGATAGGAGGATCGCAGGTTTGAGGCCAGCCTCAGCAACTTAGTGAGACTCTCCACAACCTAGTAAAACTCTCTCTCAAAATAACAAAAAGGACTGGAGGTGTAGCTTGGAGATAGAACACCCCTGAGTTCAATCCCCAGTACCAAAAAACAAAACAAAAAAACTGTAGGTAAGGAGGTCCTCCTGGATTGTTTAGGTGGGCCCAATATAATCAGAAAGCTGTTTTTGTTTTTGCTTTTTTGTGGTACTGGGGATTGAACCCAGGGGCATTCTATTTCTGAGCTACACCCCCAGCCTTATTATTATTATTTTTTTTTATTTTGAAACAGGGCTTCACTAAATTGATGAGAGTCTCACCACTTACTGAGGCCGTCCTCCCAAGTACTGGTTTCCAGGAGTGCACCACCACGCCTGGCTCAGAAAGGTTTTTGAAAAGGGAAGAAGGAAGCCGGGGAGGGGAGTTGGGTGGAAATGGCTGGAGCAGGGACTTGAGTCAAGACCAGAAACCAAGGAATGGAGCAGGCTCCGGCGTGGGCACCCTGGGAACGGACCCTGCCCCGGAGCCTCAGAAGGAGCCCCCCTGTGCGCACTGCTTTGTAGCCGCTGAGACACTTGTTGAGCTCCTACGGAACTCCAAGAGATTACATTTGTGTTCCAGGTCATTTGTGATGGCAGCCATGGGACGCTCATAGAGATCCCGGGACTCGGGAGCAGGGCGCTGCTCTGACCGCTCTCTGTAAATGTGGAAGCAACTTGAGGCTGGCAAGGCTGCGAGAATTGTGAGGAGCATAATAGAAAATCCTAGAATGCCTTGGACAGATTGAGAGTAGAAAAATGGGTCTTGGAGGCGCGGCTGGTGAGGCTCAGGAGAAGAGGGAGCGCATGGGGAAAATGAGAGGGGCCGTCTCGCTGCAGCGTGGCTGAGAGCTCGGATGAAAAATGTCCTGCAGTTATCCAGGGAGCGGGCTGTGGAGGTGATGGAGCTGAGTGTTTATCTGAGGACGTTTATGAACCAAGCGTTGACAGCGCGGCTGGGTTTCTGCTTGCTGATCCCAGTAAAGAGAAAGGAAGGAGACAGAGCTTTTTAAACTTTTTTTTTTTTTTTTTTTTTTTTTTTTTTTTGCAGTACTGGGGATTGAACCCAAGGGCATTCTACCTCCAAGCTATAACCCCACTCCTATTTCTTTTTTTTTATTCTTTGTTTTGAAAGAGGGTCTCACTAAGTTGCAGAGAGCCTCACTAAGTAGCTGAGGCTAGGCGTGAACCTGGATCCTCCCATCTCAGCCTCCCAAGTACTGGGATTACAAGCATGCGCCACCATGCCCTGCTTAAACTTTTATTTTTTTTTTAAATCAAAAGCAAAGCCGGGGGTGGTGGCAAGCGCTTGTAATCCCAGCATTCAGGAGGCTGAGAATGGAGGATCCGGGTTCACAGCCAGCCTCAGCTACCTAGTGAGGCACTCCGCAACTTAGTGAGACTCGGTTTCAAAATAAAGAATAAAAAATAGAACTGGGGGTGTAGCTCGGAGGTAGAGTGCCCCTGAGTTCAATCCCCAGTACCACAAAAAAAAAAAAAAAAAAATCAAAAGCAGCCAGGGCTCGTCAATGGGACCTCCAGGCCTACCCAACCACAAAGGATGCTTATAGCAAGATTTACTGTCAAAAAGCAGGTTCTAAAGAAAAAAGCACCAGGTCTGGCCAGTCATCTTGGAGTAATGTCTTGATAGAACCACGTGGTCAGAATGGTCAGCCACACAGAAGGATCTTGGAGGCCCTCAGGCATGTGACTGTCCCCTGCGTGATCTCAGCAGAAGCCACCAAGCAGAGGTGGGGTCACCCAGAAAGCTCTCGCCTACTGGAATGCATCTCTGTGACGGCGACAGGAGACCCACCCAGCTCCTGAGAATGTAACACCGACAGAAACACGCGAGGCACAGACTGAGGGTAAGAGGACCCGCAGAAGGAGACAGTCGGACGCCATAGTTCTTCAGCCAGAGAACAGTCTAAAACTGCTCAGCTGCACACACCTGCCCTCTGTGGGAATTAAAAAGATGACCCACTGGGCAGAGCCACGGCCACACACAGTGCCACCAACCTCGAAGCCTGGCCTGGTCTTCCCGGCTGGGTTTCAAACGTGCCTGGGACAGGAACTCCTGGTTTCTTTCCATTTTCTCCATCTTTGAACTGGGATGTCTAGAACGATTATCCTCTGCCTGTCCCCAGAGGAAGCAGAAAACTTAGATTCACAGATGGATTATAGCTCGGCAGAGCACACACATGCGGGTGATTTAGATGCTGAGATTTGAGGCTGGTAAAATTTTGATGAGATTTTTTTTGAATTTGAATTAATGCTGTGCTGAGATGATGCTTTGGGGGGGGGGCCTGGGGATGGGGTGAGGGTACTTCACATGAAAGACTCATGCATCTCTGGGAGTCAGAGAGTGGACTGTGCTCGGCAGGACAATGCCCCTCCAAAGATACTCACCTCCTAATTCCCGGAAGCTGTGTGTGTTACGCTACATGGATAAGGGGCAAGAAGTTTGCAGGTGGAACTGAGGCTCCCCACCAGCAGAGCTGACGATTATCGGGATGAGCCCAGGGGAGTCACAAGGGTCCTTAAAAACAAAGGGGGGAGGCAAGAGGATCAGAGAGAGAGAGAGAGAGAGAGAGAGAGAGAGAGAGAGAGAGAGGTGACAGTGGACAGAGAGGTGCCATGTTGCTGGCTTTGAAGATGAATCAAAAGATCCAGAATCCACAGAATGTGGGTGGCTCCAGAGTCTGGAAAAGCCTGAAACCTCCAGAGGGGAACACAGTCCTGCCACCCTGGACAGCAGATCAGGGGACCGGTCAGTTCTGACCTCTTCTCTTCTGGAAGAGAACACACTGGTGCTGCTTGAAACCACTGAGTTTGTGATGATTTGCTATAGCAGAAACAGGAAACTAATACACTGTCCATCCATCTGTCTATGTATCCACCCACCCATCCATCCACCCACCCATCTATCCATCCATCTATACACCCACCCATCCATCCTCCCATCTAGCTAGCTATCCACCCACCCACTCACTCATCCCTCCATCCATCCATCCTCCCACCTATCCATCCATCCATTCACCTATCCATCTATCCGCCCACTCAGACATCCATCCATCCATTCATCCATCCATCCATCCATCCACCCACTCATCCATCCACCCACTCATACATACATATATTCCACCAACCTATCCATCCATCCATCCATCCATCCATTCATCCACCTATCCATCCACCCACTCAGACATACATACATACATTCCATCCATCCATCCATCCATCCATCCATCCACCCACTCAGACATACATACGTATATACATCCATGCATACATATATTCCACCCATCCATCCATCCATCCATCCATCCATCCATCCACCCATCCATCCATCCATCCGCCCATCCATCCATTCATCCATCCATCCATCCACCCACTCATACATACATATATTCCACCCATCTCTCCATCCATCCATCCATTCACCTATTCATCCATCCACCCATTTATCCACCTACCCACCCATTCATCTATATATCCATCCATCCATACATACATACATACATACATACATACATACATCTATTCACCCATTCATTCATTATTCCATCCACCCTTCTACTTATTCACACAACCATTAAACCACCCATTCATACACTCACCCACCCATCCATTAATGCAGCCAGCCATTCATCTATTCATCCATCCATCAGTCCGCCCACCCGCCCATTCATCCACTCATCCATCTACCTCCCCCCTCATCTGTGCACCATTCATCCTGTCCATCCACCATCTGTCCATCCATCCATCTGCATTCACCCACCTGTCCACGCACCATCCGCACGCCGTGCACGAGGATAGTGAATGCCTCCACCTCCTGGAGTCGTAAGAATTGAACAAGATGACACGTGTTAGGCTCAGCGCCCGCCACCTCAAAAACACTAATAGCTGTGTGTTATTTCTATCAGCATAATTATAATCTTTGGCTACGGAGCTTTGGGTGAATTGCATAACTCTGAGCCTCAGTTTCCTGAAGAGCTTTGTGAAAAATAATAACACGCTGTGTGCAAAAGGCAGAGACAGCTTCTGCCCACGGGAGGCGTGGAGGATGGAGGGGAGGAGTTCTTGTGCCGGCTCATGCCACACTAGTGGGTCTCAGTAAATATGAGTCTAAGTTGTCTATATAATAAGAAACTTGCAAAAAAAAAAAAAAAAAAAGATGATCTCTGAAGGAACCATTGGGTTTAACTGTATGACATTGTCCAAACAAGTGCCCATCTTCTGTGGGTCAACTTAGCAATGGCCCTTGGATGTGCTGGTCATTGCCATGGCCTCTTAGGGACCCTGCAAAGAGGAGCAAGCTTAGCCCTGAGCACTGAAGCCCAGCCAAGCCCTATGGGGGGGGGAGGGGAGTACGGACCCTCCCATCCTTGCTCCTTGGTCTTTTCCAGTGGGGACCGAGCTGCAGGAGTTCCCAGAGGAAGCCCAGAAGGAAGCCTTGGTCAGGACCCATGGGTCCAATAGCATCAGGAAATGAAGGGAGTTCTGAGCTCTGGAAGGGCTGACCTGGACGCATAGGCAGGACGGGACATCAGGACCACCCTGGCCACCTGGTGCTCCTGGAGTCACCCAGGCCCGGGTCCTGACCCCGTGCCCCCGCCCCACTCACCTCTAGCGTGTGCCTGGTGTGCAGGTGCTCAGCAGGGGCTCGGAGGCGTCAGTGTGTCGCCATCTGCGCGCTCCGGTCAGAGTCTCACGAGCCCCCTATATTTTGTCCCAGGTCAGAGGGGTGAAAGGCGTCTTCTTGGCGAACCAAAAAATTGACGGGAAGGTCACGACGCTCATAACCTACAACAAGGGCCGAGACTGGGACTACCTGAGCCCGCCCGGCACCGACATGAACGGCAAGCCCACCAACTGCCAGCCGGTGAGTGTCCCGCCCGCGCTGCCGGTTGCTGCCGGGTCGCTGCAGGTCCCGGGGGGTCAGGGCAGGGACAGTTGAAGGACCACATGACACCTGTTCCTACAGGCACGGCGGAGCAGGGCTTGGTCGGCGAGCTGAGACCACAGCATCGCTGTAGACCAACCACCTCCCCTCGCCCGCCAGAGGGGCACAGGTGTGGGCCCCCGAGTCCCTTGGCCTGAGTGGGGGAGGGTCCCAGAGCGTCAGGGGCTCCCTGGCCCTGAGTGGCTGCCTGGATCCAGGTGGTTCACAGGCGTGTGCCAGTGAGCAGGGGCGCACAGCACCATGGGAGCCCTGCACACCCAGCCCTGGCTCACGGGGAGGGCTCAGGGACCCGCAGCTGCAAGGAGACAGAGGCTGTGCAGACTGCCGGAGCTGGGCCGGGCTGCTCTCTGTCCCCTCTGTGGGACACCACCTGTCCCATCTCTCCTTGCATGCCAGAGGGAGCTCACCACCAGCGCCGGGCTGCTCAGGGTGGGGTGAGGTGCAGAGCCGGAGCTGTACGGGGCTGCAGGCTCAGCTACCGCCTGACTGCAATCTGGGCCACGTCAACCAATGGCTCAGCCCCTCTTGAAAAGGGAACATGATAAAAAGCCCTCCTCCCGTGTCGTTGCAGTGAGGCTGGAATGAAATAACAGAGACGTGTACAGGGACTGCACTGCGGTGCCTAGCACAGAGTGCTACAGGTGGGCAGGGGAGTGCAAATCCCTGCCACCCTGAGCCCAGAACACCCTTTCCCGGATCCTCATCCAGCAAACGCCTACAGATACCTGAAAGCCCTACCCACTTGCCCTCTGTGCTGAGAAGTCTTCACTGGGTGCATTCACTTCTCTGTTTCACTCTCAACTGGAAGCCCCTCAGAGCCAGGAGCCACACACTAAGGACACCTGAGCCCATCCACCCCTCTGCCTCAGTTTCCTCGGGTGTAGAACAGAAAGAACAACAGTGCCCATTTTATAGGGTTTTCATCCAACAGAAGCACACAAGCCCCTGCTGGGTGCCAGGCCCTGCTCTGGGTGTTGACAAACAATCCCCACGTTGGTGGGGTTCTGCTTGGCACAGAGCAGGGCTCAGAAAACAGCAGGCCCCCCCGCCCCTGTTAGCCACAACTCCCCCCCCCCCCAGGGCCATCATGGCTGAACGGTTCCCTGGGAGCCGGGGGGAGGCGGTACTGCCTCCAGGGAGGCTGCCTCCGTCTGCTCAGCCCAGCCTCTGCACAGGCCCCGCCGGGTGATAACGGAGACTCACCACACCTGCCGGGCTGCGTGGGGAATTAATTACCTGCTGTGGCAAAGCCTCTCTGAAGACGGAATTGCTGTGAAGGGGCTAATTTTCTCATCATCCTCGCAAAGTTAAGCCGTAGTGATCTGTCAAGAAAGTTTTTGCTAAGAATAGATTCTTGTCTGCAATTACACAGCTCGCTGAGGAAATAACCTGCCCGAGATTTATGTCCAGGCCCTAAAATAATAAAAATAGGAGTGAAGCAGCAAGTGTGCGCCTCGGGCAGGTGTGCGTGCACCCCAGTGAGCGGGGCGGAAGCAGGGTGTAGTACAGGGGAGCCAGACGCAGGGCCCGCTCACCGCGCTGGGGGCAGGACCAGCTCATCCAGGGTCCCCGCCCCGCCAGGGCCCGCTGCACCTGGGGTTCCTGGCTCCCGGCTCAGGATAAGAGGATTCCGGCTCCTGAGAGAATGCTTAGAAAAGGCAGACATGGATAAAGAGGAGAACGAGGCCCGGATAGTCATAACCTATCTCCTTGCAGTCTTGTGTGTGCGTGTGTGTGTGTAACTAGGGATTGAACCCAGGGACATTCTACTTCTGAGCTACACCCCTAGCCCTATTTCTTATTCTTTATTTTGAAACAGGGTCTCACTAAGCTTCAGAGAGCCTCACTAAGTAACTGAGACTGGCCTTGAACCTGTGATCCTCCTGTCTCAGCCTCCCAAGTACTGGGATTATAAGCATGAGCCACCTCACCCAGTGGCAGTCTTTTTTTAAAATAAGTACTGGAGATTGAACCCAGGGGTGTTCTACCTCTGGGCTATACTCCCAGTCCTTTTTATTTTGAAACAGATCTTCCTAAGTTGCTGAGGCTGGCCTCGAACCTGTGATCCTCCTGTCTCAGCCTCCCAAGTACTGGGATTACAAACTTGAGCCACCATGTCCGGCAGCAAATTTTTTTTTTTTTTTTTTAATACTGAGGATTGAACCCAGGGGTGCTCTACCTCTGGGCTATATTCCCAGTCCTTTTCATTTTGAAACCAATCTCCCTAAGTTGTTGAGTCTGGTCTTGAACCTGCGGTCCTCCTGTCTCAGCCTCCCAAGTACTGGGATTACAGGAGTGCACCACCACGCCTGGCCTCCCTTTCGGTCTTTCAGCTCACACACACAGGAAGGCCACATTGGATCCTGACGCTGATGGGGTTTCTCAGCCGCCTTTTGTCTCTTTCTTGGACCACACATTTTCTCCCGGTCACTGGGCTGGCCTGGGCAGGGCTATGTCCTTCCGGGGATGGACACTCGAGGGACGTTGTTAACAGGTGAGCAGGAGCCGGGTGTGGTAGCACACGCTTGTAATCCCAGCATTTGGGAGGCTGAGACCGGAGGATCTGGGTTCGCAGCCAGCCTCAGCTACCTGGTGAGGCATTCCGCAACTTTGTAAGACCCTGTTTCAAAATAAAGAATAGAAAATAGGGCTGGGGGTATATCTCAGAGGTAGAATGCCCCTGAGTTCAATTCCCAGTACTGCAAAAAATAAGAAAAAAAAAAAAATAGGTGAGCAGGATCAGATCTATTTCAGCTTGAGACAGCTCTATTGGAAAATGGCTTTGACTCTGTCAAGGTCTCTGATTCAGAATAGAAAGCCCTGCGCTCTGCGGCCCTGGTGGGTCTCTTAGCCAGGAGCGAGGCAGGGGCCGGTGTCAGGTGGCTGGAGACACGGCTCCCTGCCCTCAGTGCCCCTGACAGCTGCGATGCTTTGCGGGCCTTCTGTTGAATGCCACCAGCTCCTGCGTGC
Organism: Graphiurus murinus; assembly: GCA_004027655.1. NCBI lineage: Eukaryota > Metazoa > Chordata > Mammalia > Rodentia > Gliridae > Graphiurus > Graphiurus murinus. Next base: position 26,742 of record PVLC010021176.1, read on the forward strand.
AGCAGGGGCAGAGGAGGGGTCTCCAGGGGGCGGGTAGGCGCCCTCACCTGGCCACCTCACAGCCTGCCCAGCCCGCGGGTCCAGGGCTCCTGACTCTGGGCACCCCCCCTCTGCCCTGGCATCAGAGGACCTCCCTGGCTGCCCCTGGGCCCCAGAAGGAGCCCTGGCACCACCCACCACCAGCGGTTGCTGTCTGCTCTCCTGTTCCACCTGGCTGCCCCCCATCCGCCAGCCCGGCCTCTCCTGGACACCTGCACAGCTTTTCTCCCAGACACCACCGAGCCCCCGTGCTGCTCCGCTCCGGGGGGTGGAGAGAGGCTTGTGTGACTGTCGGCAGGCCCAAAGGAGCTGCCCGTGTGACAGGGTCCTGTGGACCACAGCTGATCGCAGAGTCCCTGAGGAGCTGTCCACCTCTGGCCCTGCAAATAGGACCACCCGCCAGAGGCGGAGGAAGCTATGGAACCATTCCATAGCTGTTCTATATCTGTCCCAAAGCAGCAGCAGTGGCCTCTGCCTCCTCTCTGCCTGCTGCATGCAGGGAAAGGGAGACCGGAACTCAGGGCAAGGAAGCAGTAGAGTTCTTGCCACCAGGAGAGCAGCCGGGAGCCCTGGCGCTGCAGGAGACCGGGGCAGAGCTGCGCCATGGTGGCACGCAGCCCGGAGTCTCAGCCATGTCCCCGATAGCTCATCCTGGCCGGAGCTTCCTCGGGCCACATGGAAAGCTACCCCGCTGCAGGTTGCAGGACCCGCCTCCCTTGCAAGCCCCCTCCCGGGTGTCTGGTCCATCCAGAAGGGCAGGGAGAGGGCCGCAAGGTCCCCCCCAAATCATGACTCAGCCCCCGGCTTCTCAGTCCTAAGATGAGAGGACAGAGCCACTAGGGCGGCGGTAGCTGCGTCTTATGGGAGAGCAGGCAGCTGGCTTGTCCTCAGCCAAGCCAAGTGTCACGGGTGAGGCTCGCCCCATGACACAGTGGCTGTACTCCTGCCCCCCATGGGTCAGGGGTCCCCAGGTTGCCCAGGCTCCCCATCATCTTAGAGCCTGGCTCGGCGAGGGGACACCTTGCTGGTCCCCTTCCACTCCCCGCCACCCCCAGGCCACTGGGCGACACCTTCTGAGAGCCCTTGTCCCTCCTGCCCTCTGTCTAGCGGTCAGCCTCACACCTGCTGCCCACCCCCAGGCACCCCGGGCCCCGACCTCTTTCTAAGAACCCACAGGGCAGGTTTGGCCACGAGCCCGGTTTCCTAAGGACGGGCCTGCCACGCACTGACCGGCTCCCCCTCTCCTCCTCGCAGCCCGAGTGTCGCCTGCATTTGCACCTGCGCTGGGCGGACAACCCCTATGTGTCGGGCACCGTGCACACCAAGGACAGCGCCCCGGGCCTCATCATGGGCGCAGGTGGGTGGACGCTGCCATGGTCCTGGAAGCTCCCTTCTCAAGGGGAAAGATGGCGGCTGAGGGTTGGGCCATGCTGTGTCCATGACGAGCCAGTGCTGCAGCTTTCCAGGAAGCTCAGCTCCTGTGGGAAACCCTGAGGGTTGACGGCATGGTGCAATGTGGGAGGGAGG
>PVLC010021177.1:0-28199 GCA_004027655.1 Graphiurus murinus
AGGCATGGAAGTTAAAAGTCAGTGACCCTGAGAATAGATGCCCTGGATGAATCCTCGAATGACATTTCTACACACCCAGGGTAGGATATACACATCTTTGGGATCTGTGGCACTATACCAAGTGCAGGTGGATACGCTGCCAGGCTCTGAATAATGAGGCAGTGTCTGTATTTGACACAAACATTGTTATCTAAGGAAATCTGCCAACTGTTGAATCATATAATTTCTGGAACATGATTTCTAATCCCCACCCTTACATAACCACATCTTAACTAACACAAATTAATAAAATATCACATCTAAATTGCATCTATATATAAATTAATTGGCAAAGTTGGAATAACATCCTAACAAATAGAATATAGATGTTCACCTCCAGAAAAAGAAATACAATTCATATACAGCTTTACAACTTTATACAAGATAAAGAATGTACTTAATAACTAAGATTTATCAATTACCCTTTTGTGAGATTCATCTTTGTTCTGTATTAAACACTATTAGTATTTCCAATGAAGTTTACTGCTGGTTTTATTTTTTTTAGCTAGAGACTTATAAAAGATGTATAGAGTTATTTTCTGCTACACAAGCAAAAACTAACAATTTCAATTCTTCTTTTCTGATTCTTCTGCATTACAAAAGCATTTTGGGGACACTCGTGATGATAGTATTCAGAAACACCATATTTGAGAATATAGTTGTTTTCAATGTTATATTTAGACTGATATTCTTTGATTTTGCTCCTAGCATTCTCTACCATGCATTACCATCAATACCAAATGTTTACCATTTACCTTTCTATTTGTGTGACTTTTTTATGCTATAGAGACATGCAATATAAAATATCCTGCTTTATGAATACGAATTAAAGGATTCTGCCTGGTAAAATAAACTGCTTAAGAACTGCTTCACTTGGGATTCGCTTGGTCATAGAAAGGACTGGGAAATTAACATGATCACATTTTTCTATACACAAAGCTTTTATTAATTAATTAATGATAGTATACATTCATGTTAGAATTTCAAAATAAAACTTAGTAGGAAAGACCTTTTTGGGTATTAACTTACTATAATAAATATCTTATGTTTCTTACCTATCAGAAAATAATTAATACTTATTCCTTCTGATTCTTGTGCCTTTGTTACTTCTCATAATTCATATCTACCCATCACCTAATTTGATGCTCCAGGCAAAGTAGATAAGACTCACAGTCAGATACACATCACAAATACTTCTCAAATATGCACTTATCATCATAAGGCAAGATTGAGATTATGCCAAATCTCTGCTCATTGTTTATCACATGCAGGACTAATTCAAGGGCATTTGAGAAACATAGTCTGACTATATTTCTAGCCTAATCACCACTCTGTATCATCCCCTACACTCCCAACATCATAACCAAATTAGATTACATACTATTCCCAAACAAGTTTCATATTTTGGTACCATAGTTTCTTTGCTCTGTTTTCCTATTCTGGAATTTCCTAATTTCCCTTTATTTCCAGTTATTCACATACAGAAATTTAAGTACCATTTAAGATTAAGCTCAAGTTCTACTTTGTTCAAAAACCCATCAAAAATAAACTTTCTTTTTGAAGCATTTTATCTTGATTACTACTAAAATAGATACCTTTATAGATTTTATGCATAATATCTGAATATGCATGTATATCCAATATTTTAAAGTAGACACATTCATGAACAAGTAAATAAAAAGTATCACAGTTTTCAGTATATTTAGAAAATAATGTTTTTCTTGATATGTTTTACTTGAACTTATATCCTCAAGTATTCTATTAAACTTCACTTATTGACATTTATTAATCAAGTTCACATTACTATATGGCAAACTTTGTGTAGTAGAAAGCCCACAAGCTTTATTGTCCTGTGTATGTGTGCTATCTCTGTTAGGCATTACATTTTCCTTTAGTCTATGAATCTGCTGTCTGGGACTGCAGTATGTAATGGCAATAGTGATCACTATTAGGTATTATTTGCACTGTCAGTCATTGTAGGAAGAGGGATTCCTAGAATAAGAAATGTGACTGATTTTTCTTTTTTTGGAAGGTGGAAGAATTTTGAGCTAGAAATTAGTCGCTCCAAAAGTCTGTTAGGAGAAGACTAGAGTTGATTCCATGCTCTGGATGAACTCCCTCTCACCATATGAAGGTGCCATAGGAACACATTATAGATTTTCATTGGTTCCAGTGGTTGAATCCGAAGGAGGATGACAGTTTTTATAGTAACCAGAAACCAGGGAATCAGTTATGAGAGCCCCTAGTCTAAAGATGTGCTTTTACAGGTCTAAGTACTTTGGGTCAGTATGTTTTCACATATGAATAGAAAACTGAACATCGAGGAGCATTTATTGACCTGTAATCACTGAAAAGTCCCACACTTGAGCCAAGCTGTGACTCAGTCAGAACTTCAGCTTTATTTCTTTGAATTCTCTTGGCTCTGCATTTCTCCATGTGTCATTGAGCTTCATGCTATGGCTTGCTAGTATCAACCAGGGTTTCTTATTTTCTTATATACAGAAGAACGATTGTTCTCTTGCCTAAAATTAACCAAGTTCCTATGTATAACCTGGTGGCATTCCTTATGAAACAATTATCATGCCAAAAACCAAGACCCTGACTGCCTTAGACCTTGATTAGTTGAACAAATCATTCTGGCCAGCGAGATAACTCTTATTGATTTCATATCCATGTCTTAGATAAAATTAAAACAGCAGGGTGTGGTGGCTCACTGTAGTTCTACTACTGGGGAAGCTGAGTCGGGGGGTCATCTGAGCACAGTTTTAGAACAGCTTGGACAACATAAGCAGATTCCCTTCAACAAAACAAAACATAAAAACCTGAACAAACAAGGACAAACAAACAAAAAAAGCCCAACCCAAAGTATGGAGTGAGATTAACTTTAAAAATAATAACAACATATGACTACTGAAAAAGGAAGAGGGAGAAACAGATAAAATATGGAATGAAAAACACATGCCCATTACAATGAGATTTTTTGAAATTCTAATAAGGCAAAAGCCAGGAAACCCTTTTGACATAATAAGGTCTATCCCTCTTGATAACTGGAGTGAGGACATTAGTAGTTCTCACTAGCAGAACAGCTTTACCCATGAAAGTGATGAGTTCGTGAAGGTCATGACATCTCTAGGTCATGACAGCAAGTTGTGCAGACCAGGTAGAAGAACCTGCAGTATTTACTAGAGATCACACACTAGATAACACTATGAGGAATTTCAGAAATAAAAGGCACTTTAAGAGGAGTTTATCTTCATCAGATAGGAAATCGAAAGCTTAGAATAATGTGTATATGAAAAAGAATGACATTATGTTGTATTTACTGGATAGAAGAATGTGTAAATGTTTCCTAAAATCAAAAGCAAAGAATTAATATATCTCTTTGTACATATTATCTTCCCATCTCCCTTGTACGTATGGGTTGATCTGTGTATGTGTGTATATACATAGTATAATTAAGGGAAGATGACTGATAATAGGGAGAGCAGAGACCTAATCTATGAATAACAAATGTTTCTAAATAAAATAACCAATGAAATCAAAGCAAATGTTCCAGAATTGGAGATCTATTTTTTTATATTTTTATATGTATATATCTATACATTTATGTACATCTGTTGATTATGAGTCAAAAATAACAAGAAAAGATAAACACTAAGATATAGCAAGGTGAGTTTTTTCAAGAAAGAATATTTCCCATGGGAAAAGGGACAGGGTTTTGACAAATGAAAATAAAATTAGGCTACCTTAAACTTTTTACTAATGTTTACCTCCAATATCTACTGAGTTTTGTGATAATTCCTGATAATTTGTAATTGTGGGTCCAAAATTCTAGACCCAGGCAAATTTATTTAATGTGCCATAAATAAATAAATAAATAAATAAATAAATAAATAAATAAATAAATAAGTATTTATAGCCAGGCATGGTGGTACATGCTTGTAATCCCAGTACTTGGGAGGCTGAGACTGGATGATTGCAGGTTCATGGCCAGCCACAGCAACTTGTGAGGTCCTCCACAACTTAGTGAGACCCTGTTTCAAAATAATAAAAAATAGGTTTGGTGGTATAGCTCAGAGGTAGAATCCCCAGTACCGCAAAAAAACAAAAAACAAAAAACAACAATAAAAAAACCTAACTCTAAGATTACCAAGATTACTCTTAGTAAATAATATATTAGTATGTATCAGTAATAGAGAAATGATGATATAAAATAACCAGTATTGAATGCTGAAATATTTGGTATTCACTTAAGAACTAATAACAAAGTATGTTGTCATAGAAAGATTGAAAATAATAAGATAATAAATCCTTCCTCTTATATCAAAATGAAAATAGATATATGCATTTGTTAGACTGATGGAGAGTATAATTTTAATAATTTTTTAAAAAAACATTTAAGAGAATTACAGTCTGTTTAAACCACAATAAGAAAAAGAAGCTAAAACATAGTTATAATTATATCAAATTCCAAAAGGAAACAAAGAAATTATAGTTACTATTTAATAGTATAAATTATTTTAAACTCTGAAATCATACACACACAAACACATATAAAAGAGACATACCTAAAGTAATACAGGATTTTTTTTTTTAAATCCTAATTTACAAATGGATCCCTAAAAGACAAACATGATAAAAAAAAAAAAAAACAGAAGTGGATAAGAACAGGCTATTTATAGCAATGGAAATGCAAATTGAAAATTAACATGAAATGATGCTCATCTTCTAGTTTTCAAGGAAATGCAAATTTAAGCTATAATGAGGCATAATTTCTCACATATCAGGATTGGTAAAAATGTTAAAGGCTGATGACATCTGGTACTCACAAAAACATAAAAGATAAGCTCTTTTATTTGCTGGTAAAAGTACGTTGGAAGTGTAGTCATTTTAAAAATGAATATATCATTTCATTCAGCAAATCTCAATTTTTGAAACCAATTCTACAGAAAGAGAAGCATTAATATAAAAGGAAAATATTCTATTATGGTATTTTTGTAGGAGCAAATACTTTTCTATTCATCAGTAAGAGAGCTAACTAACTATATTAGCTAGAACTAATGGCATACACCTGTAATTCCAATACTTGGGAGGCTGAGATAGGAGGATTACAAATTCAAGACTAGCCTGGGCGACTTAGGGAGACGCTATTTTAAAATAAAAAAGGGCTGGGGGTGCATCTCAGTGGTAAAACACCCATGAGTCTAATCCCAGTACCACACATAAACCAAAAGTATATTGAATACATGATAGAATACACTTAATGTATAATATTATGTAGTTATGAAAAAAAAGTTGTTTTCAATGTGTTTGACCTGGAATGAGTCATAATATAAAGCAAAGTGAAAATAATACAAAACAAGTTGTGTGTGTGTACATATATATGTACACAACTTATATATAATATGTGTGTATATATGTGTGTATACATATATATATATATATATAAAATCATGATCCTATTTTTAACAAAACAGGAAAAGAAAATATTTTTATAAACCCTAATATACATATGCATATATATTTTGTCTCGGTCAACATTCTCACTGCTATAATCTGTAAGACTTGACCACATAATTTAGAAGAAGAAACTTTTATTTTCTCAATGTATTTATCTACTGATGAGATTACAACTATCACAACTCAATTACATCAATTCCAAACACCAACTTATGAGCCCTTCAGCAGACATTCCATTTCTAAATATAACAATTTTGTATATCTGTATGCCTAATATGCATATGCATAGGCTTTTTTGAGCAATAAGGATAGTGCATTGTGTGTGTGCATATATGTAATACATAAGTGCAGGAACTGTATTTTTTTCACTCTGGGTCATGTGAAAGGAAAAAAAAAAAAAAAAACAGACAAACCTTGAACCCTGAGGAACAAAAGAGCCCTTGCTGGTATCTGCATTGCCTATTCCAAGCCTGGGTGGAACTAGTTATTATTAAAATAAGAGAAAAAGTTAAAGTAGGGCATCAGTTGAAATGATGTGATGATGCACATCTGTAATTCCAGTACTTGGGAGGCTGAGCAGGAGGATCGGAGTTTTATTCCAGCCTCAGCAATTTATCAAAGCCCTCAGCAAATTAGAGAGTCCCTATTTCAAACTAAAAAAAGTAAAAGGGGATTTAGAGTGTATCTCATAGGTTCAATCCCCAGTACCACTCCCCCCCCCCCACACACACGGTAGATAGCTTGCTGTTGTTTTAATATTAAATATATAAATTTACAACCATTTGCTACTCTCTAAACAAGGGGCCAAAGACTTTTCTTCAAGCATGAATTTGCTATTTAAAGTTCTCTATAATTTTTCTTGCAAAAGTCAACACTCATAAGGTATCCTCTAAAATTTCTAGATTCAATCTATACAAAGTTCCTGGACACTTGAAAAATAATGAGTTTCACTTTCTTTTAGGTCTTTTTAAAAAATTTTCCTCAACACCTAAGTTATTTCACCCAAACCTATTTCAATAATTTTTAAGTTGCTCCATACAATTTCTTTTTCACAAAACAACTGTTTTGGTAATTTATAAGTTTTAATTTAAAGAGCAATTTTAGGTTCATAGGTTCACAGCAAATAGAACTGAGCTGAAGTTTCAGAGTTCCCATATACCCATCCCCACAGACAAACTAGCAACATGCCCTACCACAGTGATACATTTTTTTTTTTTTATAATCAGTGAACCTACGAACCATCATCTCCTACAATCCATAGTTTATGCTAAGGTTCACTCTTGATGTTGTACATTCTATAGCTTATTCATAGATCATGTATCCATATTATGGTACTATACAAATAGTTTCATTACCTTAAAAATTCTCAGTGCTCCTCCTACTTATCCATCTCTACTTATTATCCCTTGAAAACCACTGATGTTTTTTTGTGTCCAAAGTTTTTTATTTTTCCAGAAAGTTATGTAGTTGGAACCAAACAGTATGTGCCCTTTTCAGATTAGCTTCTTTCACCTAGTACTATGCATTTACCGTTTCTCCAGGTCTTCTCATGGTTTGATAGCTCATTTCTTTTTATCACTAATAAATAATTCCATTATCTAGAAGTGCCACAGTTCACTTATTCATCTACTGAAAGACATTACCATTGCATTCAAATTGTGGAAATGTTTAATAAAGCCACTATAACCATCCATTTTTAGCTTTTATGTAGGCATAAGTTTCCAGTCCTTTGGGCAAATACCAAGAATCAAGATAGCCAGACTGTATAGGGAGTTTGCTTAATTTTGTAAGAACCACCAAAGTATCTTCCAAAATGGCTGTACAATTTTGACTTCCTAATAGTAAAGAATGAGAATTCCTGTTGCTCAACATGCTTGTCTGTGTTTGGTATAGTTAGGGTTTGGTATTTTGTCCATTGTAATAGGTATATCACGGTAGCTCATTGCTTTGATTTACATTTCTTTGATGACATATGACATTAAAAACCATTTCCTATGCTTTATCATCTGTGTATCTTATTTAGTGAGGTGTCTGTTCAGGATTTTGCCTATTTTTTAAGCTGGATTGCTCATTTTTTTAGCCTTGAGTTTTTAAATTCCTGTGCATAAATAATGTCCTTTATCAGATAAGTCTTTTGTGAATATTTTCTCCCAGTCTGTGTCTTGTCTCTTTATTCTCTTAAGATTATGTTTTGCAAAGCAGGTGTTTTTAATTTTAATGAAGTCCAGTGTATCAATCATTTTTGTCATGAATTATGCCTTTAGTGTTGTATTTTACAAAGTCGCTGCCATGAACAAGAACATCTAGGTTTTGTCCTAGGTCATTACCTAGGAGTTTTTTAGTTATATATTTTACATTTAGACATGTGATTCATTTGAGTCGATTGTTTTTAAAAATATAAGGTTTGTGCCTAAATTCTGATTTTGGATGTGGATATCCACTTGTCCCAAAACCACTTGTTGAAAGGGCTATGTTGCTCTGTTGTATCACCAGTGCTCCTTTGCCAAAGATCAGTGAACTATATTTATGCAGGTCTTTTTCTTATCTCTTTATTCTGCCCTTTTGATCTATTTGTCCATTCCTTTACTAGTACCGAGCTATTTAATCTATTTGTCCATTTCTTCACTAGTACCAAACTATCACCATTATTATCATCATAGTAAGCTTTGAAGCTGGGTAGTTTCAGTCCTCTAACTTTACTCTTCTTCAATATTGAGTTTGCTATTCCTGGTCTTTTTCCTCTCACCATATACTTTAGAATCAGTTTGTTAATATCCATACAATAATTTATTGGGATTTTAATTGGGATTATATTGAATCCATAGATCAAATTGGAAATAACTGATATCATGACAATATAGTGTTTTCTGCCATGAAAATGGAATATTTCTTCACTTATCTTTTTCTCCTTTCATATCTTTCATCGGCATTTTTAATTTTCCTCACACAGATCATATATATATATATATGTATGATCATATACATATATATATGCCTAAATGTTTCATTTTCAGGGATACTAATGTAGATAGGAATGAGTTTTTATTTCAAGTTTCACTTCTTCATTATTAATACAGCAATCTCAACCTTTTAGTTGGCATTTACCTTATGAACCACTGCCTCCTCAAAATAATCTATTCTGTTGGCTTTTGTTATAATTCCCAAGCTTCATTTTGTATCTATTTAACATCTGTTCTTGGATCTTTGAAGGTCAGTTCAAACATCTTCTGTTTGAAACCAACTACATAATTTATCAACTCTACCTCTTCTACTATGCTTTATCTCAATGATCAACAACATAGTATATTCTATTATACACACCAGAAAATGCAGGAATCTTCCTTGATATAAAAATCTTTCTACATTTTTAAATCATGTTAAAATGCTTACTAAGCATTTTCAAATATTTTTATCTATTTCTTGATTCCCTCCCACCACCGACCACAATAAACCATTATTCAATAACAGAGTCTATAATAGTCTCATAAAGTCACCTACATAATCTTTCTTGAATCCTTCTAAACTATCTAACACAAAGATATCAATATGATCTTTGAAGAAGGTAAATCTGAGAATATCATTCCTCTGTTTGTCCATATAAATACATTTAATCATCAGTTATAATTTTGGGAATGGAGAAAAGGCTCATTAACATCTTTAAGACCTGGTCTTTTCCAGACCCTCTGATTTTACTAGAATCAACCTGTGCCATCTCTTACTTTCTCAGCCATACTCCTGCTTTATTTTGCTCTTTTTCATCCTGCTACCTACTTACCGTGATCCCTTTCACTTTAAGGCAGCCATGCATACTGTTTTTTACATATTAAATTCATTCCTGTTTACCTTTTCCCTAGGCTACCCATATTTCAGATCTCAGTTGCAGTGTTCTCTTCTCCAGATAGTCTTCACCAAGGCCCACAAGTAAAATCTCCTGGTCTAGGTTTTCATGGTATCACATATCTTTCATTAATAATAATTGTCAAGTTGAGAACTGATTGTGGTTATTGAATTAAAGTCTACCTTTACTACCAAACACTAAACTTCTTGAGAGAAGAAAGTGCATGTAATTTTCATCACTGTTATATCTCGATTAAGTAGCACATGGTAAATGCTTAACAAATATTTAAATAAAGAATAAACAACTCTTTATCTTAACTAGGAATTTTTAAATACCAATTCATACTATAATCTGCTAAGTAAGCTACTTGAAAAATGGCAAAAAAAATTGTGTCAATTGAAATAGGATTCCAAAAACAGTATCAATCCTTACGAATTTTGTACAGCGTATGGACTCACTAAAAATAAGCAGCACATTTTATAAGTCCCTAAAATGAGTCTTTATATGACACACAGTTGTTTCATGGTTGGGTTGTGATAAAGATAATCAGAAATGAAGAATATTTATGTAGGTAACAAGTTCATTTAAAAAAAAAATGTCAAGAGACTTAAGATTGAATCCTTCTTTTCTATGTCAAAACTTCCCAATCCTTACAACCAGCCTCACAAATTAAATGGAGGTGGGCAGAAAGGAAGCAGTAGCCAGTTATATAACTGCTGACTAGTCAACTATGAGCAATGAATAGATATCGGTTAGCTTAGAGCACATGTGGCCATGAAGATTTATGGTTAGTCATTCTAAATTTCTCCCCTGAAAAGCATGGGAACATTGAGAACTATCCTATAATAGAAAAGACAGCTGCCCTGTTCATTAACTTTGCCCCTTCCACCTTCACTTTTGGACAATTCGTGGAAGAATAAAAGACGATCTTTATCAGTCAGCTTTTACTGTATTAAAAATAACCACAAAACAATAGAAGAACATGCATTGATCTCAGATTCACAGATATGCTGGATGGCTAGGGTTACAATATGCTCTCAAGTTCCTTGACACTCCTTTCAAAAGGTGGAATTTGATTCCCTTCCCCTTGAATATGGGTTGGAATTAGTATCTACTTCAAAAAAATAGAATAAGGTGAAAATGGCAGTGTGTGACTTCCAAAACTAGGTGTAATTGGTACAAAGTCTTCTCCTTGCTCTCTTGTGCATTGAACACTTAGGGGAAAGCCAAACACCATTTTGCACTCTTAAGAAAGCCTGTGGACAGACTCATGTGGTGAGAACTTGAGGCCTCCTTCCAATAGCTATGCAAATGAGATATCCTGAAAGTGGATGTCAGAGTCCTAGTCAAGCCCAGATGACTTACGGCATCTTTTTTCCATCCTCATGGAAAATGCAGATTCAGAAGCTCCAAGTCAAGCTTCTTCTAAATTACTGACCTCACACAAATTGTATAATAAAAATGTTTATTGTTTTATGATACCTTTATTATAATTTATTATGCAATAATAGATAATAAATAGAAGCTGCTAGCAGATACTTATCCACATGTTGAAAGTCAAGAGAACACAGGGCCAAGCTCAGTTGTGCAAGCACATTTCAGGCCTGTTCTCTGTTCCAATTTGCTAACATTCAGTACCAAAAGTAAGTCTTTTGGTCAAACACAACATCAATGGGCAGAGGAGCATACATCTCTGGAGTATGCTAATGCCCACACAAAGATATCAAATTCTAATCCCTGGAAATTTTAAGGTAGAGTCTACAGATGTAAGTTAAGGATTTACATGGAGAGGTAATCTTATATTATCCATGCCCTAAATGCTATCACAAGTGTCCTTACAAGAGATATTTGAGACACACACAAAGAAGGCAATGTGAATATGGAACCAGAGCCCATGAGGCCACAAGCCAAAAAACACCAAGGAATACTGGCAGCCATCAGAAGATTCAAGAGACAAACAATGACTCCTTCCCCAGAACCTTCAACTGACACCTTGATTTTGAACTTCTGTCCTCCAGAAATGTGAAAGAATAAATTTCTGTTGTTTCAACCAACCAAGTTTTTGGTAATTTGTTATAGCAGCCTTGTGGAAACGAATACATTCTCCCATGCAGTGAGTAGAGATGTTGAATACTACCCGAAAATCAAATCTGATTTACATCCCTTTAGGAAATTAAAAGGGAAAAACTAAATATTTTTATTATCAAAATAAACAAATACATAGTATGTAAATAAGCAAAAGGAAAGTGAAGAATTTAGATCAAAAGATTAATTATCCATGAAAACAGTGGAAAATATCTATGATTTTCTTAATGATTTCCTTTAGAAACTAAAGCTAAAAACAATATAATAGTAGAGAATAGAAAATAGAAAAAAAAATGAAGGTGAACTCTTTAGATTTCAGCAGAAAAAAAATGAAGAACAAAATATGAACTAGTAATGAGTGCCAGTTAAACAGACATGGTAGAAACATGGTGGAGAAAACCACACAAAATGAAAAAAAAGTTAAAAGATAAATAGATAAAAGAAAAGGTGATACAAGAGATTCACTTTAGACATAATTAGTGTTTCTAAAGAAGGGATTAAATAAATAATAAACTTCAAAGATAGAACAAAACCACTGAAATGAAAGACCTAATTCTACAAGTTGAAAATAAATTATATATTTTAGGAACAACTTGGCATCATGTTTTATACTGAACAATATTGCAGCTCCCAGCAACTGTGATCTCAGCTTTTTTTCTTTTCCATATTCATAATCAATTAAAATTCTTATAAGAAATTTATTGTGACATTGATCAGGTAGTTCTACTTTTTTTGTGTGTGTGTGTGGTACTGGGGATGGAACCTGGGGACATTCTACCTCCGAGCTACAGCCTCAGCCCTATTTTTTTATTCTTTATTTGAAACAAAGTCTCACTAAGTTGCGCGGAGGGCCTCATAAGCAGCTGAGGCTGGTCGTGAACCCAGATCCTCCAGTCTCAGCCTCCCAAATGCTGGGATTACAAGCGTGAGACACCACACCTGGCTGTAGTTCTACATTTTGTTAAAGCAAAAAATAGGTTTCTACGGCTGTTTCCTACTCTATTATTCTATAATTCTTACTCTGAGATTCTCTTCTGATATGGCTTGAAAGAGAAAAAAATTTAGAAAGCAACTGTAATTGTCATCAAGTAGACCTATGTTAACTTTACTCATAACTTTTGCTAAAGATATATAGTTAATAATTGCAACCTACAGAGAAGTCAACTTTTAAAGGGTATAGTAACAACTTTATATTCTGTATTAAACATTTGGCAAACAAATAAACTGGTCTAGCATTAATTTTCTGCAGATCTTTCTGCCAAAAATGAATTTTATTAATTATGTGGAGCACTGGACTACTAAGCACTAAGGCTTTTTAAATATTCATGTCATGCCATGAAATTTGTTTAAAATGCTCCAAGAAATTTTTACTAATTTGTGATATATTTTCAAAATATTTTGGTGAGTCAGAAAATACACAGATTATACATTTGTCTACCTTTTTTTTGAAAGGTGGTACAGCTGAAAATTCAGTGCTCCATGTTTTACTAAGGAAAAAAAAAAAAAAAAATATATATATATGATTTGTTATCCTCCTTGGGATTTAATGGAATTCAATAGGAAAATGGCTTCATAGGAAAATATTAATTCTTCACTTTATACACTCTTCAGAAATGTGTATAATGGCAACTTGAAGATAGTTACAGAAAATAAATCTTTGCACTTGAGATGTTTGCAGTATGACTTGGGCAACTGGGACCAACAAGTCTTCTATTTTCAAAAGCACGCTTTTCCAAAGATAAGAGGTGATATAAATGTGCCTAAGGAATGCAGAAACAGCTCTTTCTCTATCAAATAGTACAAGAACCAGGATGGTGTTTTCTTATCTTTGATTCCTCATAGAGTTTATAGAAAACCCAGCACACTGGGCCTTAGTAAGTACAGAATGGTTAATTAAAACAATTATGCATTCAGACATTACTTCCTGAAGGTAAGACAAATTGCACATACATTTTAAATTAAGGATAAATGCTGAGATTATTTACACTATTCATAGTTGATAAGAGTGAGGCATACTTTTCTGAGAGGCAGATAGAGATTAGAAACCATGAACAATTCCTCTACTTTGCTCTACTTCTTATCTATTTTTGTTGTTGTTATTGTTATTGTTGTTGTTGACATCCTATAGGCTAAGATTGCTTGAAGTCCTTCTAGAAGATATTAGCCTGGGATTGCTAGTTTGCTTAGCAGAGGTAGCCCAACACAGTGCATAAGAGAATCTGGATCCTTAGAATATTCTACATAGTTTATCAACTAAATTCTTGACTCAGATATCCCTGACTTCTTATACTACATTTCTTAGAAATTAAAAATGAGCATATACCAGTCTTCCTTCCTAATCTATGTTTATAACACATACATATTCAATCCCACTATTTTTAGCAAAATTTGACTTCATACCAGAGAAATTGTTGCTAAAATGCTATAGAATGTATTCCAATCTTTCCTCTCACTGTCAAGACATTTTTTTTTTCATTTTAATGTAAAATTCCCTTTCCTATTTGGTGGGTGGTGAGACACTGGGTGGAATAAAATTAAATTCATCTCAACTTCTTGATTTCAAAATTTACAATATTATACCTATACAGAATAATCGCCAGAATAGGTACTTTTTTATTTCCCATGAGGCAGATTCTCTTAGTGAATTCTGAGATTAAAATATGGAGTCTGAGAAGTACTCTAAATATATGAGGGCATTATTACTTGTTTATCCTTTATCTATAGAAAACACTTTTCCATGCCTATTAAGCTGAATCAGAAAAACTTTATTTTCCTTAAAAAATATATAAATATCAGGTATTATATGATTGTTTATAATTACCATGTTTTAGAAAAATCTTCAGTTTTAACCATACTATTTTATATTATCTATTACAGGACAGAATGATAGAAATTGGTAGCAATTGCCTGAATACTGAATCTAACTTTTTTAAAAAACATTCATGTGATGATACAAAGGTAATGGTAATTATTTGAACTTTGTCATCTAAGCTTCTTTTTTGTCTCTGTTAGACAACTGTATTAATAACATGTACTTTTGGTTCTAACCACACAATTCTCATTGTTCTATTAAACTACACTATGGCCTTTCATACTTCTGTTATACAATTAACTCTATAACTAACTAATATATAACATTTTTTTTTCTGTTGTACTGTGCTATTTTTTTCACCTTGAAAAATACTAGAAATACTCAACAACTAGACTAACATATTTCCTTTTTCTAAATTTCTTGTGCAGGAAAAGATATGTTAAAGTGATTGCTTGCACATATACAAACATAAGTCATAGTATAACTTAGTTGTAGGCATTTTGTATGTTTTTCTTTCAATATTTCTTAGCTTTAAACCAATACCACCTCTAGTTGGCATAGCATTACAATGTACAAAGTCTCCAAAAGTCCCTGTGGTTTCTTCCTACAGACACTTGTGCTATATGATTGTTGTTGTTGTTGTTTTAACTCACAATAGCTGAATTAATCTCATGGCAGCCCATGTTATAGCCATAAATTATTTTTAGTTGTTTAAAAGTTTGAATATCTAAAAACCTTATATTTTACATGACTGTGGCCCTTTATTTTCTTGTTAGCAGTTTTTCATCCATAGCTCAAAAGGTTAAAGGATAATATCAGTAAGAAAAGCCACACATACCTTATTGCTTCCAGAAAACGTCTCCTTTTGTTATCCTGTTTAAAATGAAATAATCTTGTAATGTGCTTACCCATAAATGATAAGGTCACGCATACATAACAGAGAAAAGAGACTTTAGGAGTCAGATAATCATTAAACCAAGTTCTAGGCATTTCATGCTGTCGCCTAGGAGCAAAACAATTTCAATCCTGTTCCTTGTCAGTCACATGATTAACTGGAATAGAAAGCTGGGTGGAGGTGGGGCCTCACTTAGCAATTCAGCTCTGACTTTAGGCTCTTCACAAAAGTTAAAATTTCTTAACATTTTATTTGAACCACAGCCCTTCTGACTTTCTCTATAACAGGAAGCTGTTTTCCTAAATCGTGCTGCTCGCAAGTTGAAGCAATTTCTTAAAATGAATATCAGTGAGGATTTCAATATCCACTTACTAAAAGTTTCACAAGGCACATTAAAACTGATGAACTGCACCAGCAAGGTAAGCTGGGATTGTTTACTTTGGAAAAAAATATATAAACTATTCCTGTGCTAGGATACTATCAGTCTGTCATGATCATATCCATTATCATAAAATTCTAAGTGTTTATGATTAATTAAAGTTGGGAAACATTTACTCCTCTCTAAAAGTCATCTCCACTTGAAAATGCCTTTTCATCCCCTGGATAAGTGGAATTAAATTTGTGAAAGGGGACTGAAAAAGAAATGAATATTTCACTGCCTTATTTATTTAATTACACCCTTATCACAAGGGTGCATGGGGAATGGTAAATTATCTCTAAAACTCCGTTGCTTTAATCCATATATGTTCTCATTATATAATTTCTAGTCCATAAAATGGGAAATTAAATGTATTTTACAAATGTCTTTTTAAAATCACTTTATCAGTGCATTGCAATTATACATCATAGTGAAGTTCAGTGGGTTAAAACCATATGTGCACATAGCTTTTTGTATATTTCTCTCCATATCCCACCCAACTAACTCCTCTTCCCTCCCCACATTAGTTAGTGAGATTGGTAGTGATGCCTTCACATATTGCCATAATATTATTTCTCTCTCTTCCCCTCCCTAGATCTCACTCTTAACCCCTTCAACTACTCTGCAGATCTTTCTTTACATTATTTAAAGTCCCTTATGTTTCCTGTGTTCTCTGTAGCTTCCACAAAGGAGAGAAAATTACTACCCTTGACTTTCTGAAACTGATCTCACTTAGCGTAACATTTTAAATCAATTTACCTGCAAATGACATAAATTTGTTCTTCTTTATGGCTCAATAAAATTCTATCGTGTGTGTATGCCACAGTTTCTCTACCCATTCATCTGTTGACAGATACCTGGGTTGGCTCCATATTCTGGCTATTGTGAATTGTGCTGCTATAAACATGGATATGCCTGTATCACTATAGGAGTCTGACTTTAGTTCTTTAGGAAAGATATCGAGAGGAGTCGTATAGCTGGTTAATGTGGTGGTTCCATTCTTAGTTTATTGAGGAACCTCCAAACTGATCTCCATAGTGGTCGTATTAATTTACACTCCCACCAACAGTATATAAGAGTTCCTATTTCTCCACATCCTTGCCAGAATTTATTATGTGGATTCTTGATGATTGCCATTCTAACTGGAGTTAGATGGAATCTCAGTGTAATTCTGATTTGCATTTCTCTGACTTCCAGTGATATTGACCATTTTGTTATATATTTATTGGCCAATTATATTTCTTCCATTGAGAAGTATATATTTAGTTCTATTGCCCATTATGATAGGGTTATTATTATTATTTTTTAGTTCTTAATATATTCTAGATATTCGTCCTCTATCAGAGGAATAGCTGGTAAAGATTTTTCTCCCATTCTATAGACTCTCTCTTTAGGTGTCAATATTTCCTTTGCTGCAGAGAAGCTTTTTATTTTGATGCCATCCCATTTATTGATTCTCAGTTTTATTTCCTAAGTTTTGGGGGTCTTATTGAGACAGTCTCTCTTTATACATTAAAACTGGAAATATATAGGCCCACTATTTTTTTAATTTATTTTTTTTAGTTAGTGCATTGTAATCATACATCTTTGTTAAGTACAAGCTGGTAAAGGCATACATGCACACATTTCTCATTTAACCCTTGATGATATAAAAAAGAATTTTGTTTTGTTTTGAGTACCAGTAGTTTCTCATAGAAAGAAAATAATAAGATTATCTCTAAACCCTATCTGCAGTGATGAAAATAGAGATTATATAACTTGGACAGCTTTATCTACTTGACAGAGCCTTTCTCTTTGTGTCCTCAATTTACCAAGCTTATTTCCAATTTTGCATGCTTGTTTATTTTGGTTCATGAAAAAAAAAGCCATCTTTATTAAAAATTAAATTAGCACCTATTGTATACCTATTCTATTAGAATAAATTATACAGTTTATATAATATATGCTAATATGTTAATATTATTTATTTGTATATTATATTTATATATGCTATTAGATATTATAAAAATTATACAGAAATATAGAAAACATTTATGAATTAAAAAGGTAAAATACTTAATTAAATCTGATTAAACTCTTAAAAAGATGTGTTTAAGTGGAGTGGGACATGGAGAAACCAGCATCCTGGTTCATGAAAGTAATGGGTTCTTCTTTTATATTCCCATTATTGCTATGTAAGGCCAATAAATACATGGGGGCGCGGAAATTTCTTACTCTTCTTAAAGAAGCATTGTGATTTTATACACCCTGGGAGTCAGGGAACTCTAGACATTCCACCAGAAGTAGAAAATTTTAAACAAATGAGGTAAATACACAGCCAGAAGCCACATTCTCTTAAGAGAATTTGGAAAGAAAGTTTCCAAATAAATGTTCTTTTTTTTTTTTTTTTTTTTGCTTCTGTTTACAGTTGTCCCTTGATATCCTTGGTGGATTGATTACAAGATCCCACCTCACATACAAAATCTATGGAAGCTCAAGTTTCTTAATAAAATGATACAATATTTGCATGTAACCTATGCACATCCATATACTTTATAATGAAAATACTATGTAAATTTATATTATATTAATTATATTATATTATATTATTTAGGGAATGACAGAAAAAGAAAATCAATACAGGTGTATTTTTTCCAATATGTTTTCAACTTGTGGTTGCTTGAAGAATATGAAAGGCCAACTGTATTCCTATTAGTCAAGTATATCTACTCACTCAATTTTATTTGTACTTTCAAAATATGACATGGAATCCTGACTGAAAGAATAAGAAACTTTTTTCTTTGAATTATCTTGAGAATTTTGTTGCCTAATCTTTGAAGTTATTTAAAAGGTATGTGTTAGTGCTAGTCAATATACAACTAAGAGATCTGGCTTTGTGACAAAACTAAAAATAGAACAGATGAGTTCAAGACTTAGCCATTATAGTTACCTGATATGTGGCTTCATCATCTATTTATTCTCTTAGTAGCTCAGTTTATTCATCTGTAAAATGAAGTGAAATCAAGTTCATGGGGTTATTAAGTAGATAAAATGAAATAACATAAGTACTGAGCATAATACTTGACCTAGAAAATACCCAATAACTGGTTGTCATGTAGATGAAGAATTACCTTACCCCATCAGAGGGCTCAGAAAAAAATATAACAGTCTCTACAGAGACTTGTATATTTGCTTCATGCAAGCTATCTTCTTCTCCACTTTCTATATGTTGTGCAGGTAGCCATTTTTAAAGATTCTTAGCAGGTTATAAGGACTAGTTTTTGAGGCAAACATTTGGAGTCTGATGAATACCAGTTTGAAAAATAAATCTAAATATTTTCAGTGTTATTTCTTTCACAGAAATACATTTTTCCATGTTTAAAAATTCAAAACTTTGAATTTCCTATATGTAAATTATAACTATGATGGTTAGAAATCATAGTTTAAAAATATCGTGCAAGATTCTTTTTCATTACACCATATTTCCAGTATAATTTATTTTTTTATAGAGCACCTCATCCAAGATTTCTAAGCATATTTTCTTTCTTTTTTTTTTTATTAGTGCATTGTAATCATACATCTTTGTTAGGTACAAGCTGATAAAGGCATACATGAACACATTTCTCATTTAATCCTTCCCAAATTCCTACCCCATTCCCTCACCCTCCTTCCTTCTCAAATTCAGTTTAGTGATTGACTTTGATATGTTCCTGAAAGTACCTCATGTGCATTAGGGTGTCCTCTCTCCCCCCATCACCTTCCATTAAGTCAAATTCTTTGCTCACCTAAGGTTTCTCCTTTTTTTTTTTTTCGGTACTGGGGATTGACCTCAGGGGCATTCTACCTCCGAGCTATACCCCCAGCCCTATTTTTTATTCTTTATTTTGAAACTGAGTCTCACTAAGTTGCGAAGTGCCTCACTAGGTAGCCGAAGCTGGCCTCGAACCCGGTTCTTTCGGTCTCGGCCTCCCAAATGCTGGGATTACAAGCATGCACCACCATGCCCGGCTCTCCTTCTTAATCTGAAGTCCCTCTTATGTCCCATTTTTCTCCCTAGCTTCCACATATTAGGGAGAGCATATGAGTTTTTACTGTTGTAACTGACTAAACTTATTTAACATAATGTTTTCCAGTTGCATCCATTTCCCTGCAAATAGCATGATTTTGTTCTTCTTTATGGCTGAGTAAGAGTCCATTGTGTACATGTCCTATAGTTTTGTAATCCATTCATCTGTTGATGGGCATCTTGGCTGGTTCCATAGTTTGGCAATTGTAAACTGTGCAGCTATAAACATAGATACACATGCATCGGTCTGATAGTTTGGTTTCCATTCTTTTGGGTAGATACCCAGAAATGATATTGCTGGATCATATGGTAGGTTCATTTCCATTTGTCTGAGGATCCTCCATATTGTTTTCCAAAGTGGTTGCACTAATCTGCAATCCCACCAACAATGTATTAGGGTTCCCACTTCTCCACACCCTCGCCAGTATTTGTTGTTATTTGTGTTCTTCCTGATTGCCATTCTGATTGGGGTTAGGTGAAATCTCAAGGTAGTTTTGATTTGTATCTCTCTGATTGCTAATGATGCTGAACATCTCTTCATACATTTATTGGCCATTTGTATTTCTTCTTTTGTGAAGTGTCTATTTAGATCCTTTGCCCATTTTTTGATTGGGTTATTTGTTTTCTTAGCTGTGAGTTTCTTGAGTTCTCTGTATAGCCTAGATGTTAGTCCTCTATCAGAAGAGTAGCTGGCAAAAATTTTCTCCCACTCTGTGGGCTCTCTCTTGAGGTTCTTGATAGTTTCCTTTGCTGCACAGAAGCTCTTCAGTTTAATGCAATCCCATGTATTGATCTTCCTTTGAGTTGCTTGTGCTTTTGGGGTCTTGTTGAGAAGGTTTTTACTTGTACCTATGTGTTGGAGTGTTGGTCCTATGCCCTCTTTAAGTAGCTGCAAGGTTTCAGCCTGACTTCCAGGTCTTTGATCCATCTTGAAATGACTCCTGTGCATGGTGAGAAAGTGGGATTTATTTCCATTTTCCTGCATATGGTTAACCAGTTTTGCCAACACCATTTGTTAAAGAGGCTGTCTTTTTTCCAGTGTATATTTTTGGCTCCTTTGTCAAAAATTAGTTGACTGTAATCATGTGGGTCTGTTTCTGAATCTTCTATTCTGCTCCATTGGTCTATGTGTCTGTTTTGTGCCAATACCATGCTATTTTTATTACTGTGGCTTTGTAGTAGAGTTTGAAGTCAGGTATTGTGATACCTCCAGTATAATTTAATATGATCGATATTAAAGAATGAATATTTAAAACATATTTTTACAAAAATGTAAAATTAAGACTTTTTATCTATTCCTCTAGGAAGAAAAAGCTTTAAAGGAACAGAAAAAGAACGATCGTTGTTTCCTAAAGAAACTACTACAGAAGATACAAACTTGTTGGAATAAAATTTTGAGGGGTATTAAAGAACACTGAAAAATATGGAGAAGCAGTATAGGGACATTTGCATCCTCCAAGAATCTATCTGCTTATGCAATTTTCAGGGTAGAAAGTCTCCTTACTGACTGTGTCCTGGTAGGAATGATTAGAGCAGTAGAGAAGTCCACATTGTATTACTATAAGATGGAAATAAACAATGTTTCCTGGGAAAAACGGATGAGGGAAATTGAGAAATCTACATTCTACCACTAGAAGATGGACATATAATGGAATCTGAATGCTACAATCAGCAAACTTTCATGCACATGTCGATATATATCAATTGCTATTAAGCCTGTACCGACTTTTTAAGACATTCCATGTAAGAGATTCAGCAATAATACTGTTTAGACCTGTGAAATATTTCAGGAAATACCAAATCTATGAAGTCTTTAAAGGTTACGAGGATTCAAAATTAACATTATTTTATTATCAAAACAATTTTATGGCCCACTGTGCATCTGTACTGTATTGAGTGGAAATTGTCATCTTCTTTGTTAGAAATGTTTTAGGATTACCACTGATAATGGATCAGACTCACAAGTTCAAGAGACTCATGTACCTTAAAGAAGTAGCAGCATAAAGAAGTCCAAGATAAAGAGCCGGGTGTGGTGGTGCATGTTTGTAATCCCAGTATTTGGGAGGCTGAGACCAAAGGATACGGGTTCGCAACCAGCCTCAGCTACTTAGTGAAGCCCTCCACAACTTAATGAGACCCTGTTTCAAAAACAAAGAATAAAAAAAAAAGGCTGGGGTTGTAGCTCAGAGGTAGAATGCCCCTGGATTCTGTTCCCAGTACTGCAAAAGAAAAAAAAGTCCAAGATACTTAAGAATACTTAAGATAGAGTGATGTCAAGAGACACAAACATGAATGTATAACATAGTGCCTTCAATAAATAGTATTGCAAATATTTTAAATGAAAATAAAGGATAATTTCAAAATACAGAAATTCGTTTAGTCTAAGGATACTAAGCCTTAGTACCGAGTTATTTCTGTCATTTATATATATAATTAAAAGTGTCTTAATGATCTGGACGTGGTGGCACATGCTTGTAATCCCAATACTTGGGAGGCTGAGATCGGAGGATCACTTGTTCATGGTCAGCCTCAGCTACTTAGTGAGACTCTATTTCAAAATAAAGAACAAAAAATAGGGGTGGGGGTGTATCCTGGAGGTAGAATGCACTTGGGTTCAATCCTCAATTCCGCAAAAAAAAAAAAAAAAGTTTCTTAATGAGTTTTCAATTTAGGAACTATGTTTCTATCTAAGAGAATAATATATGTTAACCTTTTAATGAATGAATTGTGTATATTTAATTTTGACATCATATCTGTATATAAAAATATTTTTACAGTATTACAAACAAATTGCATACTTTGGATAACATTTCTTCTTTGATAATAAATAACCTATGTATTAACACTGTCAGATTCATTTAATCTCAAGAGAAATTCTAATATTTCACTATTTGATCTTCCCCCATTTTCATTGAATATATGACATTTAATACCTTATTAAATGAGAATCAACATGAGACCAGGACCCCAAGACTATGCAAGAGTAGGAACTCCACTTTTGATGTGAAATTCTAGTCTTTTAAAAGAAACTTTACTAGATCCTGTTTAGAAATGTCTGAAAACAGTATTTGTTCAATTATAACAGGAAATGAAAAAACTATTCTAGGCATGCCAAGGTCCAAAAACAGCTGTCAGTTTACATTTTGCTGAACTCAAATTCTTTGTGGCCCTTTCACAGTCTAATTGTCATATAGTTATGTGCAGACTGGTTGTATTTGATCTATAGAAGGTCCTCCAAGAGCCGGGCATGGTGGTGCATGCTTGTCATTCCAGCATTTGGGAGGCTGAGACAGGAGGATCCGGGTTTGAGTCCAGCCTCAGCTACCTAGTGAGGCCCTCTGCAACTTAGTGAGACCCTGTTTCAAAACAAAGAATAAAAATAGGGCTGGGGGTATAGCTCGGAGGTAGAATACCCCTGAGTTCAATCCCCAGTACCAAAAAAAAAAAAAAAAAGCAAAAAAGAAGGTCCTCCAACCAAGGACACCCTCAACCTGAGGTCATATAAATTTTCTCTTGGAGAGTCACAATTCATAAATTGTTTTGAATAAAATTTTTTTAGTGCACTGTAGTCTCACATCACAATATACTTCAGAGTGATGTGATAGGGACATATATGAACACAGCACTTGATGAGCTCCCCTCTGGCTCCCTCTCAAATCCCACACTTTCTCCCTGCACCAAATTGAGATTGGTATTGACAATATCACATATATTCATAACATCAATTGAAGTTTCTTTCATTCTCCCCTACCCTCAACCTCTCCTAGAACCCTTCCATTGTTTCACTGGGTTTTTTTCTACATTATCTAAAGTTCCTCTTGTAATTCAATTACTCCCTAGCTTCCAAACATAAGAGAAAAAAATGACCATTTTCTGTAACTGGCTAATCTCACATAGTGTTTGCCAGGTCCATTCATTTTCCTGCAAATGACATTTTTGTTCTTCTTTGTTGCAGAATAGAATTAAATTGTGTATTTATCCCATAATTTAGTAATCCACTCATCTGTTAATGGGTATTTAAGTTGGTTCCTTGACTTGGCTATTGTGAATTGTGCTACTATAAACATGGATATGCATGTATCAGTATAATATTCTGATTTCAATTCCTTTGGAAAAATACCCATGAGTAGTATAGCTGTACCATATGATGGATCCATTCCCATTTTTCTGGGGAATTTCCACACTAATCTCCATAGCAGCTGTACTAATTTCAATCCCACCAACAGTGTAGAAGAGTTCCAATTTCCCCACTAGAATTTATTGTTGTTTGTGTTCTTGATGATTGCCATTCCATCTGGGGTTAGATTGACTCTCAGGGTAGTTTTATTTGCATATCCCTGATTGCTAATGATTTTGAACATTTTTTCATATATTTGCAGGACATTTCTATTTCTTCTTTTATGAAGTGTTTATTTCAATTGCTCTTTTTTTATTGGAAAAAGTTCTGCAAACTCATTCAGATAACTTTTTTAAAAAGTTTAACATTAAGGTAGCATTTCCAAACCTCATATGGGAGGGGAATTTAGCTGGGTGCCTCTCTTTGATTATAGAATGCCACTGTTATAGAAAAACTATTGATGTCATAAAAGGTTAATATAATTAACACAAGATTAAAATAATAGCAAAGGAAATGCTGCTTCATACAGAGTCTCAGTTAAAAGTCTTTTAAAACAAGACTTCAAGGATTATGTCGAAGAAAATAATCTTCAGGATTAGGATGATTATCTTATTTTAACTGACACACAAAATTATATGTATTTCTGAGGTGGCATATTATGTTTAATACATGCATACATTGTATATGCTCAAATCAGGGTAAGCATATCATTTTCCTCAACTATCAATTATTTGAGGTGTGTCTTGGTCACTGTCAATCTAAAATGACTGACCGCACAACTTAGAGGAAGGAAGATTTATTTTCTCATAGTTTTTTGAGATTTAGAGATTCAATCCATGTCAAGTTGGGTCTGTGGAGCTCAGGGCACGGCGGTAGGAAGTAAAGAGGAGGGAAGAGCATGAGGCTCTTCTCTCACATCATGGAGACTGGAAGCAGAGAGCAAGCAGGGGGAAGAGATGCCCTTTTATAATCCCCAAGGCCGGACCTTCAGGGATCTCTCCTTAGCTACCAAGTCCTGCTTCCAACATTGCTACTTTGTTTCTGTGAGGGTAGAGGAACATTCTAAATCCAAACCATTACACTCGGCCCCGGACCCCATAGACCTCATGGCCATCTCACAATGCAAAATGCATTTACTCTATCTCTGGAGTTCCATAATTTTAACAGTTCCAGCATCACTCAAAAGTCCAAAGTCTCCTGTAAGACTCAAGGTAAACTCTTGGCTATGAGCCCTTATGGAAAAACAAAACAAAAAAAACATAGGAGTGGTGGCACACACTTGTGGGATTACAATCCCACTACTTGGGAAGCTGAGACAGGAGGATTGTAGGTTCAAAGCCAGCACCAGCAATTTAGCAAATATATCAGGAATTTAGTGAGAGCTTATTTCCAAATAAAAAAATAAAATAGGTCTAGAGGTGTAGCTCAGAGGTAGAATGTCCCTGTGTTCAATCCCCAGTATCAGAAAAACACAAACAAAAAACAAATTACATATGGGCAGCCCCAACTCTGCAGCCTGGTTGACTGCAATGGGTGGTATATGCACTCTTCTATTCTATTCTATTCTCCATGGCCTGCAACCTTTCCTCCAGGTTGTTTCACATTTATGGCATCTCTAAATCTTAGAGGTTTTCCTTGTAATATTGGCTTTACCTTCATTGCTTTACAAATTGCCCTATTTGAGTCAGCTTGCAGAGATTCCAACCCCGCAACACGTTGCCTGGATTCCCAGGCCTTCCTTCAAAATCAGGGGGGAAGCCTCCGTGATCCCTTTTTCCCAGCAAAGCCAGCATTACATGAACAGTGAGATAAACTGCCAGCAGGAAAGGTAGTCACATCCTTCTTCAATCACAGCTGCCGGGCTTGCTTCCATCCTGGCTACCACTGGACCTGCCTCCATCAGGTCATTGCTGGCTCCGCCTCCATCTTAGCCACCGCTTCCTCATTCGTTTTACCCATCTTTCTTCTACATCATCATCTCTCTGGGCCCCAGTTTTATACATGCCTTTCTAGCCAAACTGCAAGTCTATACAACCTCTCTACTTTACTTTCTGCTCCTGAAATTCAGTGTACAGTTCATGAATGAAGACATTAGTATCCATAATGCAGTTTGGGTATTTTGCTGTTTTTAGATTTCCTCTGCCAGTTTAATCAGTCCAACATCTTTAAATTTGCTCTCAGGTAAAGTTTCAGGACACAGAAAAAATGCCAATAATTCTTTACCAGTATGTAACACATATGGCCTCTACTCCATTTTCCCTCTGAAATCTCCTGAACATAGTCCCTACCATCTTTCCTTTCTAAACACATTCATGTCCTTCCAATTTCTTCTTACAAACCAGTTCCAAAGACTCACAATCCACATGGTCAAACTTAGACATAGCAGCCACCCTACGATCTAGTACCAATTTCTATTTCAGTCAACATTTGTACCGATATAATCCAAAATGACTGACCATATAATTTAGAGGAAGGAAGATTAATTTGTTTATAGTTTTTGTAGATTTTCAGGTTCAGTCCACGTGAGCACAGGGAATGGCAGCAGGGAGTGGAGAGAGGTAGAGCACAAAGCTTCGCTCTCACAATGTGTAGGCTGGAAGCACAGAGTGAACAGGGGGAGAAGAGGCTCTTATACCCCTGAAATCACACCCCCAAAGACTCCTCATTAGCAACCAAGCTCTGCTTCCAAAATTGTTTCCATAATATGCAGTAGCACACCAGTGTTTATTTCTCCTCTATAACCATAACTTACTACCTATTGATCAAACTTTATCTGCATAATTCTCTTAAAACTAAACCATAGGAAACATGAACTAGGAAAGTTTCTTTTCTGGTTGGCCATACTTTAATCTAGACAATCAGATTATGAAGGACATTCAAACTGGGCATGATTTTCCAACAGTACTTAGGAGGCTGAGACAGAAGGACCACAGGTTGAAGGCCAGCCTCAGCAATTTAGCAAGACTCTATTTCAAACTTAAAAAAAATTGGGGTGGGGTGTACCTGGAAGGTAGAATGCCTCTTGGTTCAATTTCCAGTATAAATAAATGAATGAATAAATAAATAAATAAATAAATAAATAAATAAATAAATAAATAAATGGACACTTCAATTTTACTATAAATATGTATTCAGAAACACATGCTGTATTAAGTCAGATAGTCTTCATAGTACCCTGTATATGAAACTTCCATGACTTAATTAAAAGTTGTTATTGCTTAGAAATTTTTTCTGAATTCTATTAAAATCTAGCTCAAATTTCATAGAGATCATTGCCCCTTACATATAAAAATCCTATTGAGATTATTTTACAACTTTGAGGAAATAAGAATGAAAGGCAAGTTCATTTACAAACATTAGGAATCATATTAAGAAAGAATTAATGACTAAACTCGGCCTCCCTAGTAAATCAAAGTAGTAGAGCCAACAGCAAACAGAGCTATCCTTCTAATGACTGTCCCTAAAGACAAATTAATGGACTGTAGGGTAGCATTGTAAAGTGAAGAAACAGTTCCTTTTGTGCTATACTCAGGCAGAGAAGGAAAGTCTTGGTTTGTATCAACTTTAACTTATATAGTATAATACTTTTAAGAAAACTGAGTGCTAAGAATACTTAATTTGATTAATATATGTGACCACTTTAGGGAATAATAAGAGGAAACTATTTTTGCTTGCTTGTATTTCTAACGTAGTGCTAAAGAACATATCTTTATATTATAGAATAGATTTAGATTTAATCCAGATTATGTCATTCTTTTATTCCTATTTTAAATTGAGTAAGCCAGTTACATTATGGTTTCTAAACATATACAATCTGGTTGCCTTTGCTATTTGACCTAATTTTCTATGATTTCCTCCATGTTTATGCCATTCTAGAGGTACTAGGCCCTACTTGACAGCCTTTCCTCTTATTTACCTTCTGTATGAACTGCTCTATCTTTGCTCATCTGCAAGTTTCAGCCATGTTGAACGCTCTCATAGAAAACACTAAAAGTAGAAATAACCCAATAAACAATTAAATGCAATTTAAAAGGGATGAACAATAATAGTTTATGCCCATTCAGGTCTGTGCTCAAATATCATGTTTTCAATGAAATCATCCTTGAACTCCCTAAGACTGCATCCCACTTCTATTCTCCTTCCTATCTCCCTTCTAACATATTTGTTCTCTGTAGCATCGTCACAAATCTAATATAAAATGTATTGATTTATCTTCTTTATTTTCAATATTCCTCCATTTGAATATAAACTTCAAAAGGGCAGGAATTTTTTAATGCTTTGTAGCTCTACCTAAAGTAGTATCTAGCAGGAATTATATATTTGATCAATATATAATATGAACAAGTCAAAATTATATGATAATTATTCTTATGCACACATTAGTTGGTGTGCTTCCCTCTGGATTCCACCCCACTTCTTCCTCCCTGTACATGTTAGTGAGATTAGAGTGATACCTTCATATATGAACATAACTTGATTTGGTCTGTTTC
>PVLC010021178.1:0-28289 GCA_004027655.1 Graphiurus murinus
GGGCAGAGGGACACCCTAAAGCACATGATGTACCTACACAATCATATCAAGGTCACTCACTGAAGTGAACCTTAGGGGGAGGGAGGGGGAGGGAATCGGGGAAGGGGTCAAATGAGAATTGTGTGCAAATATGTTGTTAACAATTTGTACTTAACAAAGATGTATGCTATATTGCACGAGTTACTACAATAAAAAATTTTTTTAAAAATGTGGAAAAATACTTAAACTGATATCTATGCTAACTTGATTGAGAAGAATCAGACAGTGTAGGAGTTAATAATTGAGATAAAATATTCTAATTGACATTTATGAAAAGAAAATCAAACCATTTTAATTATACTGCAGAAAAGGCATCAGAAAAATTGTGACCATTAAAGTTGTGCATTTAGGTTGTGAATACAAAAAGAAAAACTGGAAATGATGGTCACATCATGGAGATATATTTCAAATGTACCTGGATATTCCTGGTTATTACAGGAAAGATATGTTCTATATTCATGTTTGGCAGCATCCAAAATGCATTCACAAGACAATGTATGTTAGTCATACATACTTAAGAGCCAAGTAAAATTACATAGTAAAAATTGAGTTTCTTTTGTTTAATTTGAAAAAATTCATACAGATGTGTTTTGTCTTTTTATTATTCCTCTAAATCAGATTTAAAATGTATTATTATATATACAACAAAAGGGGTTCATTAGATCTATACACTAGAAATTATTACTAAGGGTTAATTTCAAACAAGGAAGAAATCAGAACAGAAATAAATAAAATACTAAAGAAATTGTGAAAATGTCATTTTTCCAGAAAGATATAACTGTATAGACTCTTCAAGCACCAATTAACAAGACCCTAAATGAACAAAGTACAAAATGTCAGGGGAAAAATGGAGAAAAGAATAAATTAATAATTATGCTTGGGGTCTTAAAGTCCACTCCCTCAGTAAGAGAAGTTGGAAAAAATCAGTTGAGTCAATTTCTTAAAAAGTACAAACTACTACAACTCACCTAAGATGAGATCAATAATATTCATGTCTATATTTCAGTCAGCATTCTCATTTCTGTGAACCAATCACCCAACAAACAAAACAGTACTAGAGGATTGCAGTACTGGGGATTGAACTCAGGGGCATTCTACCTCAGAGCTATACCCCCAGCCCTATTTTTTATTCTTTGTTTTGAAACCGAGTCTCACTAAGTTGCGGAGTGCCTCACTAGGTAGCTGAGGCTGGCTGCGAACCCAGATCCTCCGGTCTCAGCCTCCCGAATGCTGGGATTACAAGCGTGCGCCACCACACCCAGCTAACAATGAGATTTTCTGTAAGAGTATGTTTTTAATCTTTACATGTGATTTTTTTCTGCAGTATGAATCAAATTTGCCTGATGTTTTTCTTCTGATGTTTTTCTCAGATGATCTTCCTTGTATGATTGTATAAAAACACCCTGAAAAAATAAACTCGAGGCAGCAGTATTCACTGTTAGCCCTCCTGAATCTATCCCTTGTCTTTCTCTTTCTTAAACAACTTTTGTCTTTGTTTTTCTCAAGCCACACTTTCTCCCTGCAGGCTTGTCCGACTTAGCTGACTGGCATCAGCACATTACAATGTATTAATAAATGTACTTATTGAAAAACTACAGATATATTGAAAGTGAAAGCATAGAAAAACATTTTATAAAAATGGAAGCCCAAAGATAGCAGGACTAGTATATTAATTAATTGCTATATATTAATTACACTTTAAAGCCAGTCATAGTGGCTCATGCCTGTAATCCCAACACTTGGGAGACTGAGACAGGAAGACTGCAGTGTTGAAGACAGTCCATGGTAACAGCCAGGCCCTGCTTCAAATTTTTTTAAAAATAACAGCTTAGGTCTGGTTTTTATCTTAGAGGTAGAATAACCCTGGGCTCAATACTATTTCACACACACACACACACACACACACACACACAAACTACACTGTAAGTTAAACTTATACAAGTAGGAGACAAGAGCCATCTTGGAAAGTCTGCACCAGAACTGATGGCTGCTGGAATCTAGTGGATCTCAGAGACGAACTCCAGAAAAGAAGAAGATAAATCCTTTTAAGTCAGTGACTGCAGAGAACCAACACTCTCCACTCTCCACAAGAACATCAATTTCCAGAGTGCCCTGTCAAACTGCCCAAAGAACCCATGTGGTCTTACCTGAATTTGTCTGGGTTGAGAAATTACAAGCCTTTACTTCCCAAGTGGCTACAATCATCCTCTTCTATAAAACCTGAATTAATTAGTGGCTTGAGAAACTACAGCAGGCATCTAAGTGGCTCAAAGGGAGCTCATAAAGACTATACATTTGCAAACCATACCAGTGGGAGCCTGCATGGCTGCAAGGACTCCTGTGACAATGACCAAATCCATGGGGTGTGTGACTTTGCAAGCCATCCCTATGGAAATGTGGGCAGGGATACAGTCAGATACAGCAGAAATATGAATCAGCAGACAGCTCCTAGGGACACTCAGGTAGGAACTAGATTCAACAGTCTGCCTGCCCCTTTGGAGTCTCTATCGATCACTTCAGGATCATCAGCAATGGCGTCATTGAATTGAAATCTCATGCAACCATGCTACCAGATCAAGAACTATAAACTCTCACCCAACAATATTTGGGTACCATCAGTACCTAGGCTGGCAGCTGGTAAGGTCTCATGTAATCACAGCTGTCCGGGGAGCAGTGATGGTGTACCTGGGGCCAAATAACTCAGCCATCCATTCCCCCAGCTCAGAAGAGTACAATCTTTCCTCTGGTGAGGTTTAGGCCCTACAAGCAGGGAGGTCAAGGGCCAACAGAGTGTCATATAATTGCAGATGTCCAGAGCAGCAGTGGTGTCCCTGGGGCAATTTGACTCAAAGTAGCCAGGCTGCAAGCTGGAAATATTACAGTCTCTCAGCCAACATAATCTGGGCCTCCTCCCACATGATCCCAACCAGCATAAGGGTGGTGATTTCCCTGGGACATTAAAGCTCAGCAAGCTAGGCCACAGGCTTGGAACAGCATAATTTCTGGCCCCTTGAACTTGGGCCTAGTTACGAGGGAAGATGAATGCCAGTGGTCCGCAGTGTTTCACATGGTCACAATCAGTAGAGCAGTGATGTTATATCAGGGGCATTAAATCTCAGCCATCAAGGCCACAGGCTCAGAATGCTACAGTATCTGGCCCTGCTAATTTTAAGGCCAGAGAGCACAGAGGCCTGTAGGCAATCAGAGACTGCTATTGCCTGCACTAAGAAAGATATCTTGTTAAAGAGGTTCTGGGGGACAAAGTAAGAATTCTGATTATATGATACAGATTTGTTGAGGCAAATATAAATGCCATACATAGGTCTTATTAAGAAAAGGACAACAAATAGACATAGAACTCCCACACAAAGAGGAAGAAGTTGCCAAGACAACACAGATACAGACCTAAGAATCCTAAAACTATGAGAACCATTGAAGAAACAATATTCAACCATACCTTAACAACAATGGAGATTACCAATACAGAGATGTAGAAAATGCCACAAGGAGAATTCAGAATTTTAAGCCATGCATGGTGGCACGTGCTTGTAATCCCAATACTTTCCCAGTACTTGGGAGGCTGAAACAGGAGGATTGCAGGTTTGGGATCAGCCTCAGCTACTTAGAGAGGCCCTCCACAACGTAGTGAGACCCTGTTTCAAAATAAAGAATTACAAATAGGCTGGGGGTGTACCCAGAAGTAGAATGTCCCAAGATTCAATCCCCAGTACCAAAAAAAAATTCATAATTTTGATTTGCAATATGACCAAGTACTTTGGAGAAGAAATGAAAAAATGTACAAGATATGAAACAATATATAAATACATAAATTTAGGCCCTAAGTAAGAACAAAAAAGAGGACCTGAATGAAATGAAAGATATAATAAGGCAGACCTCAAGAGAAACCACCTCTGGCAGACTAGACTACATGGAAAATAGAGTTTCACTCTTAGAAGACAGCTCATTAAAACTAACCACACAGTCAACTGTATACTAAAGACAATATGACGTGACTACAACATTCAAGCAATATGGGATAATAATAAATGACCTAACTTATGAATAATAAACATTAGAGAATGGCTAGAAATACAAACCAAGAGTATTATTCACTCAGAGAATTTCCCAAACATGCAAGAAGAGATGGAGAGCTATCCATGTACAGGAGATATTCAGAACTCCCATGATACAAGATCAAAGAACTTCTCTATGCCACATAATAGCATCAAGAACAAAAGGACAGGTGACATATGGGGCAAAAAAAATAAGGACCACACTGGACATTCTAACCCAAATCATGAAAGCCTGGAGGGCCTGGTCTAATGTACTCCAAACCCTGAAAGAAAACAACTTCCAAACATGTTTGCTATATCCAGAAACGGTAACTTTCAAACTTTATGGGAAAATAAAAACCTTCCAAGACAAGCAGAAACTAAAAGAATTCATGACTGCAAAGCAGCACTAGAGAAAATATTTAAAGAAATAAAACACAAATAAGAAAAAGAAACAAACACCAGAACCAGAGAAGGGACAAACTCTAGCATATGAGCAAATAAGTAAAGGTTACATTTTCAATATCAAAAAGAAAATGCAACACAAAGTGACAGGAAACAAACTTATCTCTCAATAATATCATTGAAGATCAACAGTCTCAACTCCCAGATTAAAAGGCATAGACTGGCAATGTAGAATAAAGATCATAATCCAACTATATGCTGCTTGCAAGAAACACACCTTACATGCAAAGATATTCATACACTAAATGTGAAATGATGGAAAATATTTTATGTAAATGGAAAAGCAGGGGTAGCAAGTCTCAAATCCAACAAGCAGATTTTAAGCCAAAATTTATGAGAACAGACAAAGTGGGTCATTTCTCATTTATTAAAGGAACAATCCAACCATAAAATATAAAAATAAGCATTGTGGCTATTTCCCATAGTTTTGTGATCCATTCGTCTGTTGATGGACATCTGTGTTGCTCCCAAAATTTAGCTATTGTGAATTGTGCTGCTATGAACATGGATGCCAGGGGCCAGCCCTTGTGGCAGCGGGGTCAGGGTGGGGGTACTTCGATTGGTGTGGAATGAGACGAGTTGACGAGAATATGCTCACATCCAAATGCACTGAAGAAGCAGATCTGTTTTATTTTTTATCAGTGGCAGATTTATACTATTTTTTTATAGTGAGGCATATAGAACAGGAATTTTTACAGACTTGTTTTTCTAAAGGTTAATCAACCAGTTAAGTTTACAACACGCATATAAAAATTCTTTTCCATTAGTTAAAATCTTTATAATTTTGTTTACCTCCTCTAAGCAGTGTTCTATCTTATCTAGGTAGTTAGCAGGCTTCAGGGAGATCAGGTAGCGGGGAGACCAGGCAGTAGCAATTTAGATAAACTTGCAAAGTCTGTTTATAGGCTAAAGCTTATTGTCTTTAGGCACTGCTAAGAGATCAGTATCTGTCAGGTCACATGTTTCCAAGAAGTTTTTCTTTATAATTAATAAAAAAGCAAAACCCAAAGCACCCATAATTTCCAGAATATAATAATGCAAAGTGGGAAATGTCATACATTCCTTCTTTTGGAATCATCTGCTTTGCAGGATTCCAGCAGACCAAGCCTTGCTCAAGATCCGGCTATTAAGATGCTGTCACACATTGGTATGCATATATTACTGTAGTTCTCTGGTTTCAACCTCTTTGAAAAGATACCCAAGAGTGGTATAGGTGGATCATATGGTGAATCCATTCCTAGTTTTCTAAGGAATCTCCACACTGATCTCCATAGCAGCTGAACTAGTTTGCAATCCCACCAACAGTATAGAAGGGTCCCTATTTCCCCACAGCCTCACCAACAATTATTATTTGACTTCTTGATGATTGCCATTCTGATTGGGGTTAGATGGAATCTCAATATAGTTTTGATTTGCATCTCCCTAATTGCTAATGATGGAAAATACACACAATGGACTTTTACTCAGCAATAAACGGGAATAAAATAATGGCATTTGCAAGAAAATGGAAGGACCTGGAGAACATTATGTTAAGTGAGATTAGGCAGTCACAGAAAGTGAAGGGATATATATTTCCTTCAATATGCATAAGCGAGGGAGTAACTGGGATACCAGAGGGACTCCAGATAGCAATAGAGGAGAAACCTCCATGGAGCCAAGGAAGTGATCTAAGGTAAGGAGAGGGGGAAGACTGAAGTTGGAAATACTAACATCGATCGTGTGTGCATATGTGAAAATCCCAATATCAATCTCAGTCCTCTGTATGGGAAGAGGAGAGAAGGGGAGATGGGATGGGGACACCAAGTGCTGTGTGCATGTATGTCAATGACCATATGATTTACATTATGATGTGAAATTATAATGAACCAATAAAAGCATATTTAAAAAGATCAGACCAGTAAAGACTCTTTAGACCTTAAGAAAACCATAAACCAAATGAATCTAATAGACATAAACAGAATATTCCAACCGACAACAGCTAAATACACATTCTTTCGCTGCTCAAGGAGGCTTTTCCAAAGTAGATCACTTTTATAGCCACAAAGCAAGTACTAGCAGATTTTTAAAAATGTAACATAATTTTGTGTATCTTTTCAGATTATAATGGAATGAAAGTAGAGATCAGCAACCGGTAGATCTAAAATAATTACATAAAGAAGTGAAGATTGAATGATACTTTTTTTGAATGAGGACTAGATCATAGAAAAAACAAGAGGAAAATAAAAAATTCCTAGAATTAAGTGAAAATAGACATACAACATACCAAAATCTATGGACCACTTTCATGAACGTTTTAAGCAGAAAATTCATAGCACCAAGTCCCCACATAAGGAAAACAGAAAGTCACCAAATAAGAAACCTAGATTTCAAGATTACCCCTCCCCTCTCCAAAGTGAGAGATTGAGGGTGTAAGTCATGTGAGCCTTTTGTTTGTGGCTCAGACCCATGAGTTTGTCAACTGAGACATTGACTGGTAAATAAAGAAATCTGTCTCTGATTTTGGCCTCCAGAAATCCTGTCTCTGGAACCAGAGGGAAACTGAGGAGGGAAAAAATTGAGTCTCCTGCAGCACAACAATAAATGCTGGTGAGGATGTGGTGAAATAAGAACTCATATACTGTTGGTGAGATTACAAATTAGTGTGGCTGCTATGAAGATCAGTGTGGATATTCCTCAGAAAATTGGGAATGGATCTAGCTATACCACTTCTAGGCATTGAAGTGGTATAGCTAGAGGGATTGAAGTCAGAATATTATAGTGATACATGCATATCCATGTTTATAGCAGCAAAATTCATAACAACCAAACTATGGAACTAATCTATGATCCTATCAACAGATGAATGCAATACAAAATTATGTGATATACACACAATGTAATCCTCAGCAATAAAGAACAAAATTATGTCATATGCAAGAAAATTGATGTACCTAAAGAACATTATGTTAGATGAGATTAGCCAGTCATATAAATTTAAAGGTGATATGTTTCCTCTCATGTGCAGAAGGCAGGGAATAATCAGGCTACAAGAGGGACTTTAGTTAATGAGGGAGAAACATCAGTGGAGTGAGGCTAGTGGCCTTTTGGAAGGGGGGAATTAATAAAGGAAACACTTCCATAGACAACATCTTCATTGTGAGAATACCAATGCCAATCACAACATCGTGTATGAGGAAGGGAGGGAGAAGGGAAGAAGATGGATGCAAGCCCCCCATGTGCTATGTGCATGCATGCCATTGTCACCCTGAACTGCGTTTTGATGAGAGGCTGCAATGCACCAAGAAAAGTATATAAAAAACTTATACAAGTAAAAAAATTATTACATAATGATAAAAGTAGAAATAAGCAAGAGGAATTAACTATTATAAATACATTTGTAGACAACACCAGAGAAAACGATATAGAAAACAAATATCATTTGATGTAAAGAGAGAAGTGACACAGTAGACTAATATTAGGTAACTTCAAGGCTTAATTTTTAGCAATGAACAGAACATTTGGGGGGAAAGAAACACAGCAAAGAAATATGTTTAAATAGCACTCTAAAACTATTGAACCCAATAGATATTTATGTAACATTCTGCCAAGCAGTTGCACAAAACATATTCTACAATATAACAAATATTAAGAAATTTAGGAAGACTAAAATCATGTCAAGTATTCTTTTTACCCCAATATGCAAAACTAGAAATCAATAACAGAAAAAAATTGAAAAAGATAAAAAATATGTGAGAATTAACACACTTCTAAGCAAGCAATGAGTCAATGATTAAGTTAAAGAGGTGTTTTAAAATTTCTTGAGAAATAATAATGGAAACATGACAAAAAATGCAGGAGATTCAGCAAAAGCACTGCTAGGAAAGTTTAATACAACTAATCACCTACCACAAAATTTAAAAATATCTCAAATAAATAAACTATTGTACCTTAAAAAAGATACAGACAAAGAGATGAACCCCAGATTAGAAAAAATGAAGTAATAAAACTGAAATAGTGATCAAAGAATAAATGAAGGGAACATATACATATATAAATATGGATTAATGGAATATAGATTTATATGATATATAATGCATATATGTATATAAAATATATAAAAATTTTTTGAAACGACAAACTCGAGTGTCTTTGCTAGAATAAGCAACAAAAAGCTCAAATAAATCATATGAGAAATGAAAAAGCAGATGCTAAAATTAAACTACAAAGTACAACAGAATCTAACAGAATACTGTCAACAATTATATCAATAAATTTGGAAAACTTGGAATAAAAGAATAAATTCCTGAACAAGCATAAATGTTTTGGAAAACATTTTTATTGGTTACAAGACAACTGACCACAAAATTTAAAGAAATGAAATTTTGCTTGCTCAGGGTTTGTTTGTTTGTTTGTTTGAGATCTGAGTTTCAATCCATGTCAGGCTAGGTTACATCTGCAGAGCTTAGTGCATGGTGGTGGGAAGTGAAAAGGGGGAGAGAACGAAGGCTCTGCTTTCACATCATGGAAGCTTGAAGCAGAGAGAAAAGCGAGCAAAATGATTCAAAGACAAAAGTGCAGTCCTTAAGGCCACACCCCCAATGACCCACCTTCTGCACCCACACCCAACCTGCCATTATTACCACCCAATAAAATCTATTGCAATGGATTCATCTACTAATGAGATTAGACCCCTCATGACTTAAATATTTCAACCCTGAACATTAAAACATGAGCTCGTTAAGGGAAATTCC
This sequence comes from Graphiurus murinus, assembly GCA_004027655.1. Lineage (NCBI taxonomy): Eukaryota > Metazoa > Chordata > Mammalia > Rodentia > Gliridae > Graphiurus > Graphiurus murinus. The sequence continues at coordinate 9,287 of PVLC010021178.1, forward strand.
ATACCTAGCCATAACAATAAATAACCAAGTTTAAACCATGAGAAAATAGAAAATATGAACAGAACAACAAGAAGTGAGGGCATTGGACCAGTACCAAAAAGTCTGTCATTGAGGAAGAATCCAGGAACTGTTAGGCTTATTCCTAAAAATGCCAAACATTTAGAGAAGAACTAATGCCAATTATTCTAAAGGTATTTTAAAAATTTAAATAACAGAGAATAGTTCAAAACTCATTCTACTAAGCCTAATACCAAATTCAAAGAATAAAACAGAAAAAAAGGGAAAATTAAAAATCTATGTATCCATGATGAACATATACTCAAAAATCCTAAAACAAATTAGCAAATAAATCTCAACAGCACATTGAAAAGATTTTTAACTATAATCAAATAAGATACTCCCAGGGTTTCAAGTAAGATTGAACATACACAAGTCAATGGCATTAATAGAATGAAGGACAAAATTAACATGATCATTTTTTCATTACAAAAAAATGCTTTTAATAATTTAACATCCCTCCCTGACTTAAAAGAAAAAAAAACTCTCAACAAATTATGTAGCTTGACACAGTACAGGCCATATGTGGCAAACCCTCAGCTAACAGGATACTGATCTTGGAAAAGTTGAAATCTTTCTCTGTAAGTCTGAGAAAAGACACATATGTTCACTTTAATAATTTCTATTAAACATATACCTGGAAGTCTAGTCTTAGAACAATGAGGCAAAAGTAAGAAATAAAGGCAGAAAAATTGAAAATAATAAAGTTATATTGTCCTATCTGGGCATGATGGGCACTCTCTAATTCCAGTACTTGGGAGACCGAAACAGGAGTATCACGGATTTGAGACCAACCTCAGCAACTTAGTGAGAGCCTGTTTCAAAATAAAAAATAAAAATAGGGCTGATGGTTTAGCTTAGAGGTAGAATTCACTTAAGTTCAATCCTCAGTAACACACACACACACACACACACACACACACACACACAACACACACACACAAAATAATAGCATCCCTATTTTACAAATGATATGTTTATATATAGAAAGCACTAGAGATTTAACAAAAAACCATTAGGATTAATATTTTAGAATTCAGTAATGTTGCAAAACACAAAGTCAACACATACAAATGAATAGCCTTTGTGCATATTAATAGCAAACTATGTAAAGAAACAAAGCAAAGGATCTATTTTCTATTGGCTAAAAAACGGTACAGGATTTAACCAAGGAAGTGAAAAATCTAACATTAAAAGTTCAAAACATTGAAGAAAAAGTTTAAGACACATATAAATAGAAAAAAAAGTGCCATGGCCATGATTTGTAGAATATTGCAAAAATAGATATTTTTCCAAGTTGATATATACAGGTTCAATACTGTAATGGTTTGGATTTAGAATGTCCCCCTTCTCTCACAGAAACAGGATAGCAATGTGGGAAGTAGGGCTAGGTTTCCAAAGAGGGGTTTCTGGGAGTGCGGCCTTAGGGATTGTGCATGTGTCTTTGAATCCCCCTGCTTGCTGGCTCTTGCTTGCTTTGCTTTGGGTCTCCATGATTTAAGAACAGATCCTTGCTCTCTTCCTCTCTCTGCTTTCTGCCACTATGCCTGAGATTCATAGATCCCCGCCTCACATGGACTGAACCCCAAATCTTAAAGAAACTGTGAGCAAATAGATCTTCCTTCCTGTAAGTTGTGTTGATAGTTGTCTTGAATTATAGTAGTGAGAATGCTGACAAAGACAAATACCAAGCTTATCAAAATTCTAATAGCATTTTTCACAGAAATTTTTAAAAATCCTAAAATTTTTATGAAATGATAAGAGACTCAGAGTAGTCAAAGATTTCTTTGTGGGAAAGAATTTTAAACCTAGAAATGATTGGCTTTCTAATCTATAGCATTTTGCTTGCATTGACGGAAGGTCATCAGAAAGGGCCACTGAAGGAAGTGCTTCCTACTCTTGCTGTCTCCTATATTTCTTTATATTTATAGATACATACAACCTTCCTAAATTTAATCAAGAAGATATACAAATTTTAAACTGGTGAATAGAATTGAGGAGATTGAAGCAGCAATAAAGAGCCTACCATCAAAGAAAAGCCCAGGTCCCAATAGTTCTCAGGTAAAATTTATAAAACCTTTATAGAAGAGCTAATTCCAACCCTTCTAAATCTGTTTCATGAAATAGAAATAAATGCACAAGTGTCAATTCAAGGATGGATCAAAGACCTAGAAATTAGACCACAGACCTTACAGCTGCTTTAAGAGGGCAAAGGACCAACATTCTGATACAATGACATAAATAAAATCTTCCTCAACAAGATCCAAAAGGCACAAAAAATTTAAATGAGGATCAATAGGTAGTATTGCATCAAACTGAAGAGCTACTGTGCAGCAAAGGAAGCCATCAAGAACCTCAACAGAGAGCCAACAGAATCGGAGAAAATTTTTTTCAGCTACTTTTCTGATAGAGAACTAATATCTAGAATCTAGAAAGAACTCAAGAAACCTCTTGCCAAAAAAAAAGCCAATAAAAATGGGCACATGGGCTAAATAGACCTTTCACAACAGAAGAAATACACATGGCCAATAAATGTATGAAAAAATGTTCAACATAACTAGCAATCAGAAAATGCAAATCAAAGCTACCCTGAGATTTCACCTAACCCCAAATACTATGGCAATCATAAAAACACAAACAACAACAAATGCTGGCAAGAATGTGGAAAAGTAGTAATTCTGATACACCACTGGTGGGATTGCAAAATTAGTGCAACCACTTTGGAAAACAGTGTGGAGGATCCTCAGAAGAATGAGAATGAACCTACCATATGAACCAGAATTTCCACTCCTAGGTTTCTACCCAAAGGAATGTAAACTAAACTATCAGAGGAATTCATGCATATCTATATTTATAAAGGCACAATTCAGAATTGACAAACTATGGAACCAGCTGAGATATCCATCAACAAATGAATAAATTATGAAACCATGGGTTTTGTACACAATGGAATTTTACTCAGACATAAAGAACAAAATTATGTCATTTGCAGGGAAGTGGATGGAACTGGAGAATGTTATGCCAAGTGAGATAATTCAGTCACAAAAAGTGAAAAGTTGGATGTTCTAATATGCAGAAACTAGGGAGAAAATGGGACATAAGAGGGATTCCAGACAAAAATGGAGAAACTCCATGAGTAAAGAAGGCGACCTAAGCCGGGCGTGGTGGCTCACGCTTGTAATCCCAGCATTTGGGAGGCTGAGACTGGAGGATCCGGGTTCGCGGCCAGCCTCAGCTACCTAGTGAGGCACTCAGCAACTTAGTGAGACTCGGTTTCAAAATAAAGAATAAAAAAAAAAATAGGGCTGGGGGTATACCTCGGAGGTAGAATGCCCCTGAGTTCCATCCCCAGTACCGCAAAAAAAAAAAAAAAAAAAAAAAAGAAGGCGACCTAACTGAGGAAGATGGGAGAGAGGAAGAGGGAAACACCTCAATGGATATGATGTGCATAAATTAACTTATCAAAGTCAATCGCTATCCTGAGCATGGGAAGCATAGAATAAGGTGGAAACTGGGGAAGGCTAAATGAGTGCTGTGTGCATGTATCCCTCTCCCACCCTTCACTTCATCAAAATGTCTAATTACAATGTACCAAAAAATTAAAAAAAATAAAGGTGGAACATTTAAATTGCTGTCTTGCAGGATAGAATTACAAATAACTATAAAAATAGACCAAAATGATGATTAAATTTAAATATAGTAAAATACAATAAAAATTCCAATTCCTCAGTTTTACTACCCATGCTTCAGATGCTCAATAATCCCATGGGAAGGCAGAGTTCTATGCCATTTCTATAATAGCAGGAAGTTCTGTTAGAAGACATTGATCTGGAGACTAACCTCCAGAAACCCAAGTCCCATCATCCATGCTTCCTCCTTCTGAATTTGGTGATTCATCACAGTCTGGGGGAGCATATCCTTTATCACAGTGACAATTGTCATTAGTGTTGCAAACCTAAAACCAAAAACAAATAAAAATGAAGAATATTTTATATATGTCATAAAAACTAATGTATTATGTGTGGTTACCATGTAAGTTATTTAAATATTATAATTTAGGATATTCAGTTGTTAATTTAATATGTAAAATAAAAATAAAAGTAATATAATAAATGTGCATGCAATATATTTTTGAATGCCATAGATATATTGAAGTTCATATTTCTAAATTAAAATAGATATTCTTGATATAAATTAAAATGTCTTATACTAAAAAGGTATAGAAATTATACCTCTAGAAACTGTTAAGCAATGATAATTAAAATTTATGATTAATTCCTGATGGATTTAAAAAATATGTATGATAAAAGTCAACATCAATGAAAGATGGACTACAAAAATTAAAGGGGCAAACTATTAATCAGATACAAAAACCAATCATTTTAGAAAGGCAATAAAATATCTATGAATATGATCAGCAGATGGGTAATAGAAAGAAGATTCAGTAGCAGAGTAGAAAAATCAAAAATTAAAAATAAATTAAATTAAAATCAAGTAAGAAAAAAATGAACAAAATTGTAAATAATGATCATGTAGGATATTTTGGGGAAAATTTTTATATAAGACACACAGACCAGACATATTTTAGCTTACTTACTCTAGGAAACCTCAGTACAAAAGAAGATATTGGCCACACACACACAAAAAAAAGACAATTTCATGCTTGGAAAAACTTGCAAAATTTAGAAATTTTCTACAACTAAAAGATAATTTCACAATGGATGAATCAATGCAAATTCAAGTGTAAATATTAACAACATCTACTTAATAGTGGTATTATGCATTACTAACTAAATAAGTGCAAGCCAACAATATCTGCTTCATATGAGAAGAGATTAATAAGATTGATAACTATTACCAGGAGAATATGAAGAAATACACATTTGTATACATGATGCTTGAGAGAAAAAAAATGGCTTAATATTTCTTAAAGACAACATTTTACCTGTAAAATTTTATGTATTAGATATATGTGGTCCATAAGATTTTACTGATCATCATTTAAGAAATCAGATAAATGTACAACAGTGTCTGTTGTACTACTATATGTGGCAGTTAAAACAACATTATTGGTAAGGCCATCAGTATATTAATTTTGGAATATAAAAAAAAGAAGACCAATAAAAATAAATAAACTGAAGCTGCTAGAAGATGAAATAAATCTGAATGGATAAGAAACTCAGATTCCATATAAATATTAGATGATAAGCAATGTGTTTATTAAAATACATTAAGTATATGGGTATTTATGAATATATAAAGTACATACCCACTCAGTTCAGGCAATATGTACATGTGTGTATTACGTACAATTTCTGTGCAGTCCTTCATAAACCCAGTTTCAAACTTTCATAATGTTAACCTAACATTTTGATAATGTTTCATATTGCATTTTTATGTATATCAAAGTTTATTTGTTCATGAGGCTACAACAATGTTATCACATAAACAAATTATGTACATATGTGTAAATATGGAATGTCCTTTCCTTCTTTGAAAATTTCCAAAAGAAATTTCCATATTGAATAATTGTGAATCATATTATCCTGGCAGATATTATTGATGCAACCACACATAGAAAGAGAAACTCTTACATACCCCATGTCCGTTACATTTTTCTGTGGAGTTACATGATGATTTAAGTTTATGCATGTGAACCAGTTTGCAAACTCCATCATCACAAGCCTAAAAAACATGTTAAAGAAAAATATATGCAAGCAACCAATGACAATAAAACCCTTTAATGTAAAGTCAAGAGTTGGCATAAAAATTATATGAGGGGTTATATACACAACAAATGGACATAGGCTCAATAACATTTATATATTCTAATAAGATAACTTGAACTCAGTACCAATATAGTATAATATCAATTTATAAAATATTAAATTTTACAAATGAGATTTTTTTCCTTTTCAAGCCAGAGCTATTCATTAACTGTTATAAATTACTATTAAGAACAAACATTGGCAGACTATTCTAAATATAAGTTATGACTAGGTACTGTCTTTATATTTTTATTCATTTTATATTATAAAGTCATAAAGAACCCTGAGGAGATATTTTATCTTCATTTAATATTAAATGAGCATAAAGTGTACCATTTTATACTTCACGCCATGATTTGTGACAGAGCCATTTTTCAGTGTAAGAATTACTTTGCATACAAATCCAATGAGCAATGATAACAGTGTTCCTGTCACGTTTCCATTTTATCTTTCTCATTAGCAATGTGACCTGGAGCAAGTTATCAAATTTCCCTATACATTGGTGTATTCACTCATGATTTTGAGATTCTCTTAAACCTATCTCACAGGTTATGAGGATCATGTAACAAAAAAATTAAAGTTGGAGTACTATAGTGATACATGCATACCCACATTTATAGCAGCACAATTCTCTCTCTCTCTCTCTCTCTCTCTCTCTCTCTCTCTCTCTCTCTCTCTTTCTCTCTCCTCCTCCTGTCTCCCCCCACACACACACTTATTTTAATGATGCATTTTAATCATACATCTTGATGAAGTTCAGGTTTATAGAGGCATACAAGCATACAGCACTGTTGAGCCCTCCCGCAGTTTCCACAACACTCTCTCTCCCTCCTCACCCTGCTGAACACAGTATTTTTAATGATTGCCACTCTAATTGGGCTTAGGTGAAATCTCAGGGTAGTTTTGATTTGCATCTCTCTGATTGCTAATGATGTTGAACATTGTTTTTTTATATACTTATTGGCCATTTGTAATTCTTCTTTGGTGTGGTGTCTACTTAGTTCACTTGCAAACTTTTTAGTGTTGTTTATTTTTGGTGGTGAATTTTTTAATTTACTTTGCATGTTTTAGATATTAGTCCTCTATCAGAGGAGTAGCTGTCAAAGACATTCTCCTATTCTGTCAACTCTCTCTTAAGGTTCTTGAGAGCATCCTTTGCCGCACAGAGGCTCTTCAGTTTAATGCAATAACATGTATTGATCCTCATTTTAATTTCTTGTGAAGACTTTTTGAGGAAGTTTTTACCCATACCTATATGTTGGAGTATTGATCCTATACCCTCTTCAAGTAATTGTAAAGTTTTTTATCTAATTTCCAGGTCTTTGATACATCTTGAATTGACTCTTGTGCAGGGTAAGAAAGTGGAATTTCCAGTTTTGCCAATTTTGGTGTTTTTTTGTTTTGTTTTGTTTTGTTTTTTTTTTTGCTCCTTTGTCAAAAATCAATTGGCTGTAAATATGTGGATTTTTTCTGAGTCTTCTATTCTGTTCCATTCATTCATAAGTCTGCTTTTGTGCCAATACAATGTTGTTTTTACTACTATGGCTCTGTAGTATAGTTTGAAATCAGGTATTGTGATTCCTCCTGCATACTTCTTATTGCTGAGAAATATTTTGGCTATTATGGGTCTTTTGTGATTGCATATGAATTTAAGGACTAATTTTTCCAAACACTTGAAGAATGACAATGGTATTTTTAAAATTTTTTTAAATTGGTGAATTGTAATCATACATTTTTGTTAGGTACAAACTGGTAAAGGCATACATGCACACATTTCTCATTTAACCCTTCCCCAATTCCCACCCTACTCCCTCACTCTCCCTCCTTCTCAGGTTCAGGTTACTGACTGACTTTGATATGCTTGTGAAAGTACATCATGTGCATTAGGGTGCCCCCCATCACCTTCAGTTGGTTCAACTTCTTTGCTCACATAAGATTTCTTCTTCTTCATCTGGGGTCCCTCTTATGCCTGATTTTCTCCCTAGCCTCTGCATATTGGGGAGAGCATATGATTTTTTACTTTTTGTGACTGACTAATCTCACTTAACATAATGTTTCCTAGTTCCATCTATTTCCTTGAAATGACATGATTTTGTTCTTCTTTATGGCTAAGTAAAGTTCCATTGTGTACATATCCCATAGTTTTGTAATCCATTCATCTGTTGATGGACATCTTGGCTGGTTCCAATTGTGAATTGTGCAGCTATAAACATAGATACACATGCATCAGTCTGGTAGTTTGGTTTCCATTCTTTGGGTAGATACCCAGAAGAGGTATTGCTGGATCATATGGTAGGTTCATACCCATTCAATTGAGGATCTACCATACTGTTTTTCAAAGTGGTTGCACTAATCTGCAATCCCACCAACATTGTATTAGGGTTCCCACTTCTCCACACCCTCACCAGCATTTGTTGTTGCTTGTGTTCTTGATGATTGCCATTCTGACTAGAGTTAGGCAAAATCTCAGGGTAGTTATGATTAGTTATGATTTGCATCTCTCTAATTATTAATGATATTGAACATTTCCTCATACATTTATTGGCCATTTGTATTTCTCCTTTTGTGAAGTGTCTATTTAGATCCTTTGCCCCTTTTTATTGGGTTATTTGTTTTCTTAGCAGGGAGTTTCTTGAGTTCTCTGTATATATCCCAGATAATAGTCCTCTATCAGAAGAGTAGCTGGCAAAATTTTTCTCCTACTCTGTGGGCTCTCTGTTGAGGTACTTGATAGTTTCCTTTGCTGCACAAAAGCTCTTCAGTTTAATGCAATCCCATGTATTGATCTTCCTTTGAGTTGCTTGTGCTTTGCTGGTCTTGTTAAGAAAGTTTTTTTTTTTTTTTTTACCTTTGCCTATGTGTTGAAGTGTTGGCCCTATGACCTATTCAAGTAACTGCAAAGTCTCTGGTGAATTACATGGATTGTTTTTCATATGTCGAACTAGCCTTGAATCCCTGGGATGAACCTGAATTGGTCATGGTGTGTAATTTTCTTGATGTGGCTTTGAATGTGGGTTACACACATACTTTTAAACAGAGCAGAATCTGCATATCACTGAAACAAAAGACCACTAACTGATCAGGAGTACCCAGGTACATATTGAATGACTGCCCTTCCCAGGCCTTGAGCACAGTCTAAGATGATTCCTGGCATTTGTCAGGTTATCTGATGGAATATGTCTCTGATGAATAGTATTTGTTAGATAGATAAACAGAGGTATATTTAAATGTTATAGAATTTATTAGAGCAAACAGGTATTAATGATTTGTGCAGATTCAAACCAGTAATGGTTCAGAAGTTATGCTAAGGAGCAGAAGAGGGAAGAAGTTATGAATAAGCACAGAAGAGAGAAAAGGGCATGCTGTATTTGATTGTTTACAGTTACATAGCTTCCCTATATGATCTATCTTGATGGAATGGCTTTACTCATATAAGTTAGTTGATTGGTTCTGATTGATTTAGCCTAAGTTATCAAGTATAGGCTACAAAAGATAGTTCATTTCATCTTACTCATTTTTGCTAATAAAAGCAATCTAATCAATCACTTATTGCTAATCTTAACCAAGATCACTTATAAGGCCTAACTGGGTTTATATCCTCAGGATTCATCGTGCCAGGTCTTCATTTTAATATACTTTACTATCTTAAAAACATCTTTATTTTCTATCACCATGGTCAATAGCAACTTGTTGATTAAAGAAATATGACTTGATGGAGCCAGCAAGAGTAATCGCATGTTGGAACAACCATCATCACCCAACAGAAAACTATGTTCACACTAGTGTTTCTTCAAGCATGCAGATCGATGTGTAGATGGTTCTCCTATAAGGGACAGGAAAGGTTGAAAGGCACCTTGAAAGTATTTAGGCTTGGTCAACAATTAAGATCATGTTTTGGACATAAAATAACACCTAAGACTTCCCTCTTTGAACAAGACATGCAAATGGTGCTGAATCCTAAGAGGGAAGAATTTATGAATAAGCACAAAAGAGAAAAATGGGCATGCTGTATTTGATTTTTTACAGATACATAACTTCCCTATATGATTTATCTTGATGGAATGTTAATGCAGTCACATTGTGGTTTGAAAAAAAAATTTTTTTAAAAACCCTAAGATCTCTAGAAACCTATTTCCTGAGGGGGAACATATATTATATAAGGGTATTCTCTTAATGTTCTCTGTATAACAATGGGTTAAAAATGAGTAAATCTTATTGTTCATTAACTAGATTGCATGTTTCTATAATTATATTTCCCAAACATATACCTTTTCAATTTTGAAATAAATGTGCAGAGGTATTTTTTTTTCTATCTCCCAGAGTGTACCTATAAGGTTAGGATCAATTTGATAAACTCTTCTCTTGTTTTAAATCCTAAAAGTAACAACTTCAAAGAAGGTTTCTGTATGTCATTTGCAGGGAAATTGATGGAACTAGGAAACATTATGTTAAGTGAGATTAGTCAGTCACAAAAAGTAAAACATTGTATGCTTTCCCTAATATGTGGAAGCTAGGGAGAAAGTTGGACATAAGAGAGACTCCAGACAAAGAAGAAGAAACCTTAGATGAGCAATGAAGTTGAATTAACTGAAGGTGATGGGGGGAACACCATAATGCACATGATGTACTTACACAAACATATTAAAGTCAATCACTAAACTGAACTTGAGAAGGAGGGAGGGCAAGGGAGTGGGGCAGGAATTGGGAATTGGAGAAGGGTTAAATGAGAAACGTGTGCATGTATGCCTTTACCAGTTTGTGTCTAGCAAAGATATATGATTACAATGATTAAATATATATTTTTTTTAAAAAAGAAAGCAGCCTCAGCAACATGGTGAGACTCTCAGCAACCTAGTGAGACCTTGTTTCAAAACAAAAGTAAACAAACAAGCAAAATAAAAGGGGAGGGGCTTGAATTATGTCTTGGAGATAAAATGCCCCTGAATTCAACCCCCAGTAAAACACACACACACACACACACACACACACACACACACACACACACACACACGAAATACAATCTAAATGGAAGAAATTATTTAGTTTTAGAAGAAACTGATTCAGAAGAAATCTACATAATTTTTGTCTGTTTCTGGTATCCAAACAGTACAACTATGATTTTAAGGTTTTGTCCTGGTTTCTCAGTTGCCATACAATTGAAATTTATTTTCATATTACTGTAAAATATTTATGTAAATTTTTACTGTAATTTTTTTATTTTATAAGGAAATATATTTAGAATATATCATAATTTACCTGGTCAGTGATAAGTGGCATTTATTGTGTCCTAAATTTTTCTCTCTTATACCACACACAACAATTGCTCTATGACAATGTATATCTCCTAATATGTAAAAATTAATTTAGCACAATTTTGTTACAAATACATAAAAAACTGAGCAAATGTGTTCACTCTTTATACATTTCTAAATCACTTACATAAAGTATGGGATAATTTACATCTATTTCAGGATGATAATAAAAATATATGCCAATATAATTTATTATTTTCAAAGCTTAATTGATAAGATAAAATGATAGATGAATGTTCATTTTCTTGGTATTTGTTTAATAACAAGTAGGTTTTCCTTACACATATGATGTTTCATGTTTTACAATGATTACATATAATAATTACATATAACATGCAATATATATTACTGATTACATATATTTTATATTTTTATATGCAATATGGTTGGTATATATACATATATATGTAATATGCTTATGACATATACATATATATATGAATGATTTCTCTGAAACCACTCAAATCTCTGACATCACTCGGATACCCCTGAAATCAGTTAATGTTCTTGTGTTACCTATCGTAGGTTAGTTTCATATCCCACATGATAAAGGACCCATTGGCCACATAAAAATCCCCTCACTTCAGATTTCAGTCACAAAACTCAGGCAATACATACTTTTGAAAGGCTACATATAAATTGAGGATTCCTGTGACTTCCTACTAATGGTAATAATTTGTTAGTATGATCCATAGAACTCAGGAAAACATTTTGCCACATTTAGCATTTTATTATAAAGGATGTAATTTAGAAACAGCTAAATGAATGAGCTTCATAGGGCAAAGAATTTGCAGAAGGGAAAGACCTTCCAGGTTATCTCTGGGTATGCCATCTTTGACAGGCTGGCATATTCACCAACCCAAGACATCCTTGCATGTCTTTGTTCAAGAATATCTGGAAAGCTCAATCTCCTTGGAGGAGATCAGTAGGTAAAACTGAAAGTTTCCACCCTCAAATTACTATGGTAACCAGCTGTGTCCTGAAACTATCTACTCTAAATCACCTCATTCATAGAGATGAAGATGTGATAGAAATAAACAAAATATCAGGTGTGACTGAAAAGGGCTTAATAAAAGTAACAAATGTAACTCCTATCTCTCATGAAATTGAGGTTTTTATTAGCACCTGTAGGCCAGGAAACAGGGACAAAGAACAAATAAAGTTTTTATTACAAACACAACTATACATGACTTTGGTGTTTTGCTAATTAATGAATGATAAAATTAGTTAATAAACTTTTGTATTCACACTGCCATATTTATGGTAAATTTTTCTCCATTTTATTTGTTATTTGTGTGTTTTTGGCTTACATAGCATATATTTCTTTCATCCCAGTTCTGGATCCCGAAAGTCCATGATCCAGGGGCTGGTTAGCAAGTCAATTTCTAGGGCAGGGTATGTTCTTGCCTACAGGTAGCCTCTTTCAGCTTGTTTCAATGTGCCTTTTATGGTCTTTGGAGAGATGACAAACCAATATATAATGTAGTCAGCACACTTATATTTGTTTGTGATTATTCATTCTTCTCCTTGGAAATATATTCTCCCATCCTGAGATAAGTTCACTACTCACTTGCATTTTCCTCTTGTTTTCATTTCTTTAAGTATCATTTCTTGATACAGACTACTAGTATTAAAATATGTGATATTAGTGTAATTTTTCATTAGCCAATACATTTTAAGCAATATTAGTTTGAAAATCTGATTAATTTTCTGAAAATGTTTGTGATAAAGAAAATAAATAAAACTTAAAACCTATATTTCATTATCATGACTTATGGGAGGAAAACATTTTAACAAGCATATTATGGTTTTGGAGTAAGTTCTGGGGGGATAGGTTAATGAACAAATAAATGTTTTGTTTTAATTGTAACTAAATTAACTCACCACATTAACCACTGTAAGACCAAATACTTGGCTTTTTACATTTCTTTAATGTTCTTATTATTCAGATTGTTGGGAATGCCTCACAGTTTTGTGACATTTTCTCTAACATCTTTCAGTGTATTTTCTGATTCTATTTTTTTTTTGGTTGCACAAATTACTGCACACCAGACATTGGCCTGAGGTAGAAGCTTAGATTTTCAAGTGTGAGAAAACAAGTTTAAATATCTATAGCAGTCTCTGATACCAATGATAATGAAATAAAATGTTTTCTGTAATCAAATTCTGATCTTTCTAACTGAAGATTAAGATGAAGTAACCATAATTATTAACGTTGAGTATACATTTAAAATTTTAATATGTTCCTATTCCTCCCAAATCCATGCATAAAGCTAAAGATTCTCATAAAATATACCACGTATAATATTAAGTAAATATATATTTACCATGTCATCTCCACAGGGACTACCATCAGATACAAAGGTTATATCATGAGCTTTAGTATTATGCATGCTGCTTGAAAAACATACATGGCCGTCGAGGTAAGTATACTGTATATCAAATGGATGTGATAGTAACAGACGTGTAGTCGCGATGCTACAAACTAACTTTCCACAAAGGATATTTCTGGCAATGTAAGGCAGAAAAATTGCCTGTTAGTCACATTGATATATAATATAATTGGAAAATGTCAGCTCAAAACACAAAGATAATTCAAAATGTTATTCAGATCTATAAACCATGCTATGAAATTAAACACATAAGCTATCTATGCATAACAGGATAATCTCTCATCTGTTTGCATTATGCCTTGCAGTACACACACATGGAAAATGTATAAGTTTCTACATACGTACAGACTAGTACACCTTTCACCATGACAGTTCCCAAACAAATCATTATGAAAATTTATTTCTTCTGCACACCGGTAAGACCCCTGTTGAACAACTGAAAATAAATGAGAAGTTTCAATTTACAATATTCAAAGAAAAATCATTGAAAGCTTTTAAAAGTTCAGAAAGTAAATATAGTAGCAGGCAGACAAAAAGTATCAAATCATATGTTATAAACTTTTGATTCTATCTGTTGTATCTATGGCTGACAATTAGAAGGAACAATTAGAAAAGACTAAACAGAATGATAAATTTTGTATTACAGTGCAGATATTATTGAAAAACCAAAGTTTTACTCTTTAAATCATATTCTATACTACCAATAACCTGAAATTTGACAAAAATTATTTCGATTTTTGTTCTGGAGTTACGGGTCCATTTTACCTTCTAATAAGAATTTTTTTTTTTTTTTTTTGTACTGGGGATTGAACTCAGGGGCATTCTACCTCCGAGCTACACCCCCAGTCCTATTTTTTATTCTTTATTTTGAAACCAGGTCTCACTAAGTTGCGGAGTGCTTCACTAGGTAGCTGAGGCTGGCTGCGAACCCGGATCCTCCGGTCTCAGCCTCCCGAATGCTGGGATTACAAGCATGCGCCACCACGCCCGGCTCTTCTTATAAGAATTTCATTGGTGCAATATAAACATATATTGTAATGACATTCAAAGTTACATAGTCATACATGAAACATATCTTGGTGTGGTTCCCTCATGGCCATATCCCACACCTCCCTCCTCATTCCCAGTACATGTTACTAAGGTTATTAGTGATACCTTCATATACAGACGTAATATTATTTGGTCTGTTTACTTTCTCATACTTCCTCTTCTCCCACCCCTCATCTACTCCAACTCTCCTTCCACTATTCTACTGGCCTCACTAATTATTATTATGATGTCCATTTGATATAAATCAAAGTTCCTGACATGAAAATTTACTTTGAAATTTAGATATAAGGCAACTTCTAGTATGAGCGAATGGTATCTAATGGATTACTGACTTTAACACACTTGAAATTAAAAAAAGATATAATTATTACAGAAAAAAATATAATTATTACAGAGAAAAGATATAATTATTACATTTTCCAAATCGTTGCGTGCACTGGTCGTGTGGATCTCTGCAAACTCCATGTAGACAGTAACCAGTGCGATTATTGCACGGTTCCATATTAGCAGCTTGCATATCAGGCATACAATGCTCAGATGTTCCATTACAACTTTCTAGTAAATCACAGGGATTCAAAGGTCTCCTACAAGGATGTCCTCTGTGATAATACTGTGAGATCATGAAAAAGAAACATATATTTCTCAGGGTCAGACTAGCTTTCTTTACTATCAGCGATGGATGACCACATCCATCCTTGTATATAGTATGTCAGGAAGGAGCGAATGTCTCTACACTTTGGAAATATTGTACATTGTGAACTAAACAGATAGGAACATGCAATGACATATTTATACAACATATGGAGAAAGCTTGTTTTAGAACTGTTAGCAAAAAAGCGAGGATATCCAAAATATACACATAATTAAAATTTTTTCTTATTGCTTCAAACAAAGATTCACCTGGGCTGGAAACTGCACTCATCTCCTCTATATAAGTTTCACAAATAGCAGTGTTCCTTTGTTTGACTATTCATCATCAAGACTCAACTGGACAATACAAAATTGGTGGAGAGCAGAACCAGATATGTTTATTACCTATAGGAACACTGGTCAGAAACATGTTCATCTCTATTAAATGTTAGTGCCCAGCTTATTCAACGACTGTCCATCATCGACTTGTGTCTATGTTAAAAAATCACAAGGAAAAAATTGAATGGAATCTCTAAATATTAAAAAAAGCCTTGGGGGAAAAACCTATTTGGGAAAAGATGAAGAAGAAATAGGAAGCCTAGTATGGCAATTAAAATGAGAACAGAGTATAAGAAACTTGTGAGCCTGTGGATGATTTCCAAAGCAAATTCTGTGCCTTAACGCATAAGCAAATTACTTTGAATGGAGATGACACATTTAGTTGCTGTCTCTGAGACTCCCTAGTGATTTTTTCAATGTGCTTTTATTGGTGCATTATTATTTCACATCATAATGTAAATCATATTGACATTGACATTCATGCACACAGCACTTGGTGTCCCTGCCTCCCCCCTTCCCATACAGAGGACTGACATTGATATTGGGATTTTCACATATGTACACACAGTCATTGTTAGTATTTCCAATAATGGACCTCAGTCTTCCCCCTCCCATTCCCTCGGACCACTTCCCTGGCTCCACTGAGGTTTCTCCTGTTATCTGGAGTCCCTCTGATATCCTACTTACTCCCTAGCTTGCACACATCAAAGAAAACATACGTCCCTTTACTTTCTGTGACTGACTAATTGCACTTAACATAATCTCCAGGTCCTTCCATTTTCTTGCAAATGACAAAATTTTATTCTTTTTTATTGCTAAGTATAATTCTATTGTGTGTATTTCCCATAGTTTTCTGATCCATTCATCTGTTGATGAACAGGTACCTGGGTTAATTCCATAATTTGGCTATTGTGAATTGTGCTGCTATGAACATGGGTATGCATATATTACTGTAGTTCTTTTGGCTTCAAACTCTGTAAAAATACCCAGGAGTGGTAGAGCTGAGTCATATGGTGGATCCATTTCAGTTTTCTTTTCTTTTTCTTTTTCTTTTTCTTTTTCTTTTTTTTTTTTTTTTTTTTTTTTTTTTTTTTTTTTTTTTTTTTGTGGTTCTAGGGATTGAACTCAAGGGCATTCTACCTCCAAGCTACATCCCCAGCCCTAATTTTTATTCTTTATTTTGAAACAGGGTCTCACTAAGTTGCAGAGTGCCTCACTATCCATTTCAGTTTTCTAAGGAATCTCCACACTGATCTCCATGTGGCTGAACTAGTGTGCAATACCACCAACAGTATAGAAGAGTTCCTATCTCCCCACATCCTCGCCAACATTTATTGTTATTTGACTTCTTGATGATTGCCATTCTGGTTGGTGTTAGATGGAATCTCAATGTAGTTTTGATTTGCATCTCCCTGATTGCTATTGATGTTGAAATTTTTTTCATGTATCTATTAACCATTTGTATCTCTTCTTAAGTGTCTATTTGATTCAGTTGCCCATTTATTGATTGGGTTATTTGTTTTTCTAGTGTAAAGTCTTTTAAGTTCTTTGTATGTTCTAGGTATTAATCCTCTGTCAGAGGGATAGTTGGTAAAGACCTCCTCCCATTCTGTAGGCTTTCTCTTTAGAATCTTGATGGTTTCCTTTGATGTGCAGAAACTTCTTAGTTTAATGCCATCCCACTTATTAATTCTTGTTTTGATTTCCTGAACATTGGAGATCTTGCTTGAGGAAGTTTCTACCTGTACCTAAATGTTGAAATGTTGAACCTATCCCCTCCTCTAGTAGCTTCCCTGTCTCTGATCTAACTTCCAGGTCTTTGATCCGTCTCAAATTGACGCCTGTGCAGGATGAGAGGTATGGATTTAGTTCCATTTTTCTACAAATGGATAGCCAGCTTTCCCTTCACCATTTGTTTAAAATGTTGTCTTTTTTCCAGAGTATGTGTTTGGCCCCTTTGTCAAAGATCAATTGGCTATAAGCATGTGGGTTTGTTTCTGTATCTTCTATTCTGTTACATTAGTCCATGTGCCTGTTTTTGTGCCAATACCACACTGCTTTAATCACTATAACTCTACAGTATAATTTGAAGTCAGGGATTGTGATACTTCCTGCAATCTAATTCTTATTGCTGAGAATTGCTTTCAAATTCTGGGTCTTTTGTTTGTCCATATAAAATTTATGAATGATTTTTCTAGGTCTATGAAGAATGATATTGGCATTTTGGTAGGGATTGCATTGATTTTGTAGATCATTTGTGGTAGAATGACCATTTTTATGATATTTATTCTGCCTATCCAAGAGCAAGGGAGATCTTTTCATCTTCCAAGATCTTCAAAAAATTATTTCTTTAGTGTTTTATAGTTTTCATTATAGAGGTCTTTGATTTCTTTGGTTAAGTTTATTCCTAGGTATTTTACTGGTTTTTAGTTTATTGGGAATGGAATTGTTTTCTGAATTTCTTTCTCCGTGGATTCATGGTTTGCATATAGAAAAGCTACTGATTTTTTTTTCTTTTTTTAAAATTTTTATTTTTATTCATACATTGTAAGCATACATCTTTGTTAGGTGCAAATTGATAATGATACATGTGCTCACAATTCTCATTTGACCCCTTCCCCAAATTCACACCCCGCTCCCTCGCCCTCCCTCCCTCTCAAGTTCAGTTTAGTGAGTGACCTTGATATACATTAGTGTCCCCCCCGCCCCCATCCAACCCCCTCGGCTAAATCAACTTCTTTGCTTTCAAGGGTCTCTCCTTTTTCATCTGGAGACCCTCTTAGCCCCATCTTCTCTCTAGCATCTGCAAATTAGGGAGAACATATGCTTTTTTACTCTTTGTGACTGGCTAATCTCACTTAACATAATGCTTTCCAGTTGCCTCCATTTCCTTGCAAATAACTTGATTTTGTTCTTCTTTTTTTTTATTGTAGTAATTCGTGCAATATAGCATACATCTTTGTTAAGTACAAATTGTTAACAACATATTTGCACAAAATTCTCATTTGACCCCTTCCCCGATTCCTTCCCCATTCCCTCCCCCTCCCTCCCCCTAAGGTTCACTTCAGTGAGTGACCTTGATATGATTGTGTAGGTACATCATGTGCTTTAGGATGTCCCTCTGCCCCATGCATCCACTACAATTAAATCAACTTCTTTGCTTATCAAGGATCTCTCTTTTTCATCTAGAGACCCTCCTATGCCCCATCTTCTCACTAACATCCACATATTAGGGAGAACATATGCTTCTTAACCCTTTGTGACTGACTAATCTCACGTAACATAATGTTTTCCAGTTGCATCCATTTCCCTGCAAAGAACATGATTTTATTCTTCTTTATGGCTGAGTAAAATTCCATTGTGTACATATCCCATAGTTTTGTAATCCATTCATCTGTGGTTGGACATCTTGGCTGCTTCCATAGTTTGGCTATTGTGAATTGAGCTGCTATAA